>MUZC01002090.1:521482-598456 GCA_002072015.1 Radix auricularia | reverse complement strand
CCCCCCCCCCACACACACACACACAAAGCCCTTTTATCAGTGACTGTCGTGAAAGGTTGACATCTTCTCAGTCCGTCTTATCGTCTGCTATCTGTCAAGCTCTCCCCCCACGCGTGACGTATCGATATACTGAAAGATACATCAGAACTGTTTGCACGACAAAGTTAACTTCACGCATTCGACAATGAAGAGGTTTAGTCAGCGGGCTGTAAAAACTTTGGGCTACAACTGCTAGCAATGGCGAGGCAGCCATTGTCAAGGCAGTGGAAGACCTTTCCTTTGTCTTAGAATGTTTACAAATTGTTATTGTTTGGAGAGCAACGCTTCAGTGTGATACTGTGACAAGATTAATCACAGGTAGTGAAGTTTGTATTTCTCTAAATAGTACATCCAACATCTATAGTCTATATCATGAAGGGACATTTAAAGCGTGAAGATTCTAATTCTAGATTGAATATTTCTAAATATCCTCCAAACTTGTCCCCATCTTACCCAGGTAGCCCTTAAACCTTAGGTACTGCTATACATCTGTGCTATTCTTTTTCTTTTTTTAAAATTATACATGTGCTAATTTTTTTTTCCATCTTTACGCTTGTGCTATTTTGATTTTACATCTGTGCTTATTTTTTTGAAAATTGTATTTTATTATAATTTTTTACAGCTTTACTCATATTTTCAATCAGTTTTTACATGTGTTATTAATTTTTAGTTTATGAAATAGTTTTGCAAGTATTTGTTTTTTAAAAAAAACTTTTCTTAGGAATATATCGGGTCTTGATAATCTCATCATATTCGTGGTAACGGTGTTTATTTGTAAACTGTTGAACATAAAAATCAACCAATATGCACCACCACTATGTCGAATCCCATATTCCGCCATTTCGTGTGGTGGCGGTATCAAAGCATCAAATATTAAGCGACTTCTCGCACGAACATTTTTGTTTGGAGGTCATGGCCGAGAAACTATTTCTGTGTTTGATCGTATCTCAGTGGACGGGACTTGGCAGCCTTGTGTATGGTGCTTGGTGTACGGGACTCGGCAGCCTTGTGTATGGTGCTTGGTGTACGGGACTCGGCAGCCTTGTGTATGGTGCTTGGTGTACGGAAACTCTGAATTCAGCTGGAGTTAAAGGAGTCCAGTTGGCGACAATGACACAATGTAATGACACAATGTAATGACACCATGCAATGACACAATTTAATGACACAATGACACAATTTAATGACACTTTATGATGACACGACAAAATGACATAATGTAATAACACAATGACACAATGTAATAACACAATGACACAATCTAATGACACGACACAATGACGCAATGCAATGACACAATCTAATGACACCATGTAATGACACGACACAATGTAATGATGGCAACACCCGAGACGCTGTTGTCTTGTTTTATCTATACAGACGCTCCTTCTATACAGAAGATGGTTGCGTCTACAGACAACTCCACTCTGCTGTCAAGTAGCGCAGCGTTCACATGGCAGGCCGCGGCTATGAGGGCTTCATACTATTCCCAGCCGCCTTTGTTTTCTAACTAATGTCAGGTACCCACAGCTGGTTGGACTCGGGACACCATTGGCCCCGGGAACAAATACCTGTCCTCCACGGAGATTCGAACCCGTGACCATCGGTACGCCACTCGACCACTGTGCAACCAGTGGCGGATTTAGCTTTGTCTGCGTGGGGGGGGGCCAGAAGAATTTTAGGGGGCGCCGCAAAATTTTACTAATATGAGAGCATTGGGTAAATACTATGGCTGTTAACGATTAATATAAATTTAATTGTTAACTTTTGAAAAATTAACGATTAATTAATCGTTAATTTCGATTAAAGCCAAAAATTTTAATTTATGATGTCATAAGTAACACTCATTTCACGTTCTTGTTGAAAATCTAAATAACACTGGCATGTCTCCTTTATATATCTACTTTTCACCAACTACGCAAAAAGACAAGTGTGTTGACATTAATTGGTTCAAGTGATGAGCGGATCTAAGTGACAATATAACCAGCCGAGCTGAATAATCATTCACATGGAACTGAGACAACTTAAACTGGTATGCTCAAAACGGTCTTGGCAAGGAATGACCTTATCGGATATCGGTGTACATTAATTTTCCACCATTGTACAGGATTAATGGATTCATGAACTTCCATCTCCATTTTGTAACGCAGTAATTCATCAGAAGAGCTGTTATCATTTCTGTTTCAGAGTCAAACTCCATTACTGCCATTACCAAAATGTTCGTGTAATCTTCAGGAAATTATTTATCAGCCGCATTTTTTAAAAAAATATTTTTTGTTGACTTTTTGACTTCAAATTATTTTTAAGTAATGGGTCGATTAATGGTTAAAAATAATTTAATCCTTAAAATTTTTAGGGATTAGTCGAGAAATTAATCGTTAATATCCACAGCCGTTTTCAATACTAATTATTAGCCTACTAATTTAGTTAAATTTCCAAATTAACAAACAAGTCAAACAGAAGAAACAATATAAACAGATATGTTTTCAAAATAGTAACGTGTATTTATTTCAATAGTATATTTATTGATCTAAGAAAGAAACTTAGTTTATGCGAATTTATATAGAGCCCCGAGCCATATTTAAATTCCTTTCTACGTGGAGCGAAACGATTTATCGTTGATTCAAAGTCAACGTTCTCACCTAGATCACGTTCATTTGAAATTAATGCCAATCCAGACAGACGTTCGTTTGTCATTGTTGAGCGCAAATAATTTTTGATGATTTTCAATCATTGATAACAGGAAGATTCAAGTAAATGTTTATAGAATATTGACAAACAAGAGAGACCTGATGCCATTTATTTTTCAATCAAGAATGGTAGAAACTCTTTAAGTTTAAGTTGTAGCTCACTAGATAGTGATGGACGTTGTGATGCATGCACATTTTTAAAGGTATAATATTCAAGAATGCTTCTTCTAGGTTAATGTGTTTGTAAATTTTGCATAAACTTCGAAGAGGATCTGTATTTTCTTCCAACATTTGTGATGGATCAATACAATATACATAAGTAGCTGCGCCCCTAAAGTCATTAAATCGATCATCTATTTATTTTAGAAGTGTATCCTATATAGTGAAGTACGTTTCAGATTTAAAACTGTTAGTTGGATCATTAGCCCTTTCATCTCTACACAGTTCACCTGCCTTACTTTTATTTTCTGCAATTCGCGTCTCTTTAAATTTTGTTTTTAAACATCTAGTTTGGAACAATTTTCGTTCATAAATTATTAGAAATCTACTTTCAGAATTTTAAAAAGCTTGATCGCTTCTCATTTCAACAAACTTATTTTTTCCAACATCGATCAATCGTTTAGCAATTGCAATGTCAATACTCTTGAGCTGCAAGTGGTTTGATAACATGAAAATATCAACCAACTTTTGTACAAGTAACATTAGAAAAAACAAAAGAATATTTTGTTATTAAAGCTGATAGTCCCATTGCTTCTGCTCTGACACTTCCTTTATGTTATGTCGATGGCCTTGAAATTTTATCTTCTAGAATGGCTAGAATAGCAGAGAATTATCCAATAACTGCATCGACTGCATGTTTACGGCCTACGGCTTGCCCATCTTGTATCAAAAAGTCATTTCAGAGTATCTACTGTTGATTCAAATTGAGATTTTCGATTTTTTAAAAAGAGTATGTAGACATTGTAAACTAGACGTAAAGAATACCTTTCAGCTGTGCCAAAAACAACTGAATACATCATTGTTTACAGACATTGCTTTGATAGTGACCAAATTCAAAACATGAGTACAACAATGAGCATAGATGGAATTGTATGAAGGTTTGAAGGCCACTTTTAGTTCAAGACATCACAGATGAGCCAACATACGCCTTTCCTCCTCAGATTGTGATAACAATGTCTCGATTTTGTAATATGTAGTTACACAACATGTCCTGATTTTGAAACTGAACGTAAAATTACATCTTATCAATTTCAAATATATCAATGGTCCGTCTAATCGATTATTACAGAAAATACATGTTCATTATCAATTACTGCCGATAATTCAGATGCAAATGATTGAATTAAATCAATCTGCACATCATGATTTAAATAACTTTCATTTTTCTTTTAAACTCTAGATGACTGTCCAAAGTGGAATCATAGTTGGCTAATAAACTTGTGATTTAACAAATATTTCAAGTATTTCTACAACTAACATCACTAAAGTCTAAAGCAAGAATTTTCTCTGTGTACTCTGAATAGTAAACCTTGTTTTGTTAAAAATCAAGAAAAAAGTCACGTTTATCATTCGTTTCAATATTTCTCTATTCTTTTCCACTTAGCGACGCTCCTGACTGACCAAACCAGATATTACAGTTTTGAAATACGATATTTAGCAAGCCAATATTGTCGTATTGCAGTTTAGTGTTGATTAAATTTTTCGTGTTTAGCATTTTTTTTTGCTTTGGTTACACCTTTTTGGTGTTCATGAGGGCGTCTCAGGGGGGCGCCATTTTAGACCCAACTGGAGCGCGGGGGGGGCGACCCGCCCCCCCCTGCCCTATAGCTGAATCCGCCACTGTGTGCAACGATAAGTTCGAATAAGACCTCCATGTGAATTGGTTTTTTTTTAAAGTATACAAATGAGTGGGTCAGATTGTCAGATAAGGCAACTTGACGTCAATATGACTATGACATATGTGATGAGGAGCATCGAAATGACCAGGTCACATAAAATATCCTTATGACTAGGTCAAATACGACAACCAAATATGACTCCGTCAAATTTAACGTCCGTTTGACCAGGTCAAATTTCACGTCCATTGGACTAAATACCAACGATTGCGTCCTTAAGTCAAGTCCAATATTTACATCGCTAGATGTAATGCCCTGCAGCTGTCGCGACAGAGAGACTCCCTTGTGTGAGTCAGGTCCTGTGTTTGACTCACCACCGGCTATTCATTGACCAAACCTGTCTGACCCCAACCTTTACCTTAATTGGTCGACACGCAAACAAACATGTTCTGGCCATATATAGCTGCATTATGACTACTATATACATATAAAAAAATCAACAGTTCTCAAATGACACTGCATTAGGGGTACATCATGAGTTAGAACTTAACGTAAGTTTAGACTTCCAGCTAATCGAAATATCAGATTTCATGCACCGGGATGGGAACCTTTTATCGGAAATAATCCATGGAGTAGGGTTGCCAGACGTCCGGCAAAAAGAGGACATGTCCTCATTTTTAGCTCAATGTCCTCCGTCCGGCAGGCAAAGCTAAAATCGTTTAAAATGTCCGGCTTTTCTTACATTTTATATTATAACTTTATGTATCGTTGTTACAACTTAGAAACCTAGGTAAGGACGAGAACATCAGTATTTGAGGTCATGAACCGTTTTCACACAACCGTGGAAATTTTGAAAAATAGATTTAAGGAGACAGTTTTCTCTGAAAGTCAGGAAGATGTTGAGAAGACTTGAGGAAAGTGGTCGAGAAGAAGAGTATAATAATTTTATGACAGATGTTAAATTGGTGTATGTAGAATGCATTAGTTACTTAGAAAAGTGTTTGCAACCTTGTGATGAATTTCAATGCTTTAATTGAATGTACTTAGATCAAATCAAAGACTCTAAATTTAATGAACTTTTAGCTTGTATATTGTATCTGAAAGAGATAGGTAAGGTTGTAGATTATTTTTTTTCACCAATACTGCAATCTTAAATCATTTTTACAAGACAAAAATTAAATTTTTTTATTTAAAAATTTTTTTTTTTTTAAAGACTCTTGCATGAAAAGTCGCATCTATTACTATAAAATTGTATTGAATGTGGGTTTAATTTGGGACGACTAAAATGAAATATTCAAAATGTCCTCCTTTTGTCCTACTTTTTGTTTTATTGTGTCTTCCTTTGTCCTACTTTTTGTTTTATTGTGTCCTCCTTTGTCCTCTTTTTTGTTTTATAATGTCCTCCTTTGTCCTACTTTTTGTTTTATTGTGTCCTCCTTTTGGTGACCACGAATCTGGCAACCCTATGCTTGGGGGACCCTACATTAGGAACCAGAAATCGGAAGACTTCTCTCCGGACATGGGCAAAAATTGTGCAATTTTTAATCAAGATATAGCCATCAATGAGTGTGATATGTCTCAGCGTGGTGATATCACGCCACACTTTGAGGACCGCCGAAAATGCTGGCGGATCGAGCACTTCATCTGTGGCTACTAGTGTCAGAAGTGGGACACAATCTGCTCTCGTGTCAACTCGAGGATAACTTACTCTCTGTCCCAACATTCTTGACTGAAGCACAATCTATAAATAGCTCTGAGAGTTCGGTGTGTAGTTCAAGGGATTAGTTCATCGCGGTCGCCAATACGTCTTTCCCCCCAACAACGTGGACTATTCCATCGCAATGTTTAGGATTATAGTATAGACTTGAAGGTAAGGACGGTTTCATCTTATCGTGATTTCCTCTTCATCAAACAAATTCTGAGAGAATGGAAACAAATATACTTTCACTAAAGTCTAAAAAAAAAATTGACGCCAGCTCCAGTATAAGTGATCAACGGACTTGAAATTTCGATTATCCTGAAAATTTGATAAATATTTTATTTTGATGGTTCGGGGACGATGTCCACGATGTCCACTTTCATTCTTTACACGTCACGGGTGAGTCTTAGCATTTGGGGGGTGGGGAAAAAAGGAGTAAAATGAGACATTTTCCCTTGGATAAATATCTTATTACTGACACAACAAGAGAGTAAATGGGGGACTTGGCCCCCCTATACTGAATTATACTATTTATAAGAGGGCTAGTTTTTTCCGGACTTTTGTAAAGTTTATTTTTTTTTAAGTTTTTTTTTTTAAATTATTTTTTTATTTTGGAGGGATGTGGATAAATTTTTTGTTTAGGGGCGACAGGAAATTTTAGTCGATACAGACTTAAGGCTTAATGAAAATAATATGTTACAAAGTTGCAATACATAAGTAGCAAGGTTTGCAGTCTCAGTTGTAAACAAGTAAAGAATGAATTCCCCTGGGATCAAGATAAAATCTTATTAAACTAGTAGCACGAAAGTCAAGTTCAATGGGCGGCCGTCATGTATAGAGCACTGTCGACGATGATCTGCGAACTCAGCATCTTACTGAACGGACCACGTACGTTAGAGTGTCCGAAACATTTATGTAATGTGGGCCATGAAGTAAAAGTATCTGGGGCCGGATTAAGATAACAACAAAAAATTACATCCACCGGGACTAAAATAACGTGTGTTTTTTTTAACTTTATAAGAGAGAGGGGGAAGAAACAATAATAATAGCGATTATTATAGACTCTAAAATATATCTTATTTTATCATTATATAAATTAGAAAAAAAGAAAATATAAATAATGGCGAAGTTAAAGAATAAACATGTCTAGTTCATGCCAGGTAACTTACAATAAACAAAATGTATTGAAATATGACATGACTAAACAAAAAAGGAAGAAGAAAAAAAAACAACAAACAAATAAAAAAATAATACCCCCAAAAATATTTTAAAATCGTGATTTTAAAACTGTCTTAAAATTTTAAGTACATCGATGTCACATTCATTTTCTTTACCAAGTTGAAAAAAAAATAAGAATTGAAGAATTAAATTTAAAAAGTAAGTCAACGATTTTGCCAACGAAAGTCCCCGAATTTCGTACACAGGACGGCAAATAAAATTATCGGCTTTTAAAATGAATATCCATGGATGTAGACACTAAAAGGCCATCACTGCCATCGTACTCTCGATGTCTTTGTAATTTATAATCACAAAGGGGCATAATTTCGGCCTCTCTTATAAACTCCATATCTTTGTTGAAGAAAAATTATCTGATCTATTAATTTATTTATAATGATGCCGCTGGCAAGTCAAAATTTTAACGCGGATCCGAATTTGACCCTCTGGCCAGACTTTGGACAACCTTGACATGTCGCGAAATGAGTCTTGAATTATTATTAGTCTCTGTTAGACATGCGCCAAGTGGTGGTGTTGCGCTAGTTGTTTTAGAGGATAATTAACGTTACGGACAACTGCCAAGCGCCTGTAGATAAACTAAAATAAACAGAATTGTGTAATAGCTTTATAGAGATTTAGTATTCAGGATTTCTCCCGTAGTTGCGATAATTAGATGACGCCTTGTCTCTCTCTCCCCCCCACCCCCCCACATCTAGAGAAGAGGCCCTCAAACGTTTGTCATTGTCAGTGGCGTCACTAGGGTTTGTGTCAACTGGTGAGGTCAACACACCTAGTGACGCCCCTGGTCAGTGTATACGTCTAGAAGCTTCCGATGTCCTTTTCAAAATTCCCACAGAGACTGGGGGCTGAGAAATAAGTGTACATCTATCAAGTTCAATTTGTAAGACATGTTCATAAACTTTTAGGGGAATATTACATTGTTGAGTCAATCCTATGGCGGATTAAGTCGAGGGGGGAGTGCTGATCTGGCTAAAGCTAGGGGCCCTTAATAATTTTAGGGTCCCAAATGTATTATATTGTGAAACAGGGGCAACAGGGGGAATGGCAGCCAGGGGCCCGGTGCAATCTTGATCCGCCCCTGAGTCAATCCCAATAATTTGTTAACTTCATTGCTACGTCGTGTCACCCTTGCGCCCCACCACCACTCTCTTATCCCAGCACCCCAGGCGGTAGAGTTAATCTTTACAGTGAAATTGTTGTTATCATCAGGAGAGACCAATCTACTTGTCTACTTGGCCCTTTTTTTCTTCTTTTTTTCTGCGTCTTCAAGTTCAGTGATTCTCACACTGGGCACCGTCTGATTTTTAAGAGATATTCAGGAACATTTGGAAGAATAGGAAAATAGAATAGAAAACAATACCCACTAAACTAAACACATATTCTTTAGGCCTAAGGCTAGTCTCTTAAGGCCTTGGATAATACCCGGAAAACCTGCTCCATCTGCTGAGCAGTGCCTTACAACATTGTCTTAAAGTGGGACTCTTTTGCCTCACGCCCTAACCTCCCCGGCTATGTCTAGCGCGGGACACGACGTCAGCAGGTGTCTGAGACTGTCTCAGAGGCTAGGCTGCAATAACGGCAGTGCGAGTCCCTGTTGTGGTCTGTTGTGGACAATACCCACTTGTCCATACGACAGAGACTAGCTATTAGCGGAATGGTAGTCACACCCTCAACTACTGAAATTCCAGCAATAATCGCATCCTGTGCCGTTGGCGAGTCCTCCAATGAAGTTGCTCGTAAGGAAAGGCTCGCGTTCAGCTTTGTTCTTTTAACAAGCAAAATCTGTTCGAAATGCTTCATCAGATTGTTGGAAATAGTAAAATTATATGTCGGAAATTTGACTTTTTAAATTTTTATTTTTTTAATTTATTTTATTTTGAAAATATAACTTTTTTTACACTTATTTGTTGGAAAGCTATCACTGTTTTTTTATGTAACAATTGATAATATATTTGTTAATCAACAACTATTTGATGAATGAATTATAAAAAAATGGAAATTTAACAGCTAAATAAGAGTGAAATGTTGAAAGAGAATAGGTGTAAAAAAAATAAAATACTGGTCACTTGATGACCTAAAATAATGGAAACATGTAAATACAAATTTCACTTCCTTTTAGTTCTCCACTCAGACCCAGGATTTAGTTTCCGTTTGAGTTCAACAAAAAACAAAACAAAAATGTTGTTTTTGTTGTTGAGTGGTTGATTAAGTTGGTGACACGCAGCACGATACGGAATACACCACATCTTTCTTTTCCGCTCACCCATTGAAATGAGTTGGCTGATATTGAAAGTAAGTTCCACTAAGACCTTGAAATTCAGCGCCTTGTGTGCAGACGTATGGAACTTCCCGTTAGGAAATCAGTTGATCCTGATTTTAAAAGAATTTAAACTCAATGATTACATCACTAACAAACAAGTGTTGTTATTGACAAGTGCAACTATATGACTATAAATAAAAATTATATATAAAACATAAATTTGATTTTTTTTAAAAAAAAGAACGGTCACATAGTAATTGCAATCTGTATGTGAAAGAATATGTTGATGACATTGTATTGAAAGATATGTTGATCTGATTTGGTTTTAAAGGATATGTTGATCTGATGTGGTATTGAAAGATAGGTTGACCTGATATGGTATTAAAGAATATGTTGATCTGATATGGTATTGAAAGATATGTTGATCTGATATGGTATTGAAGAATATGTTGATCTGATATGATATTGCAAGACATGTTGATCTGATATGATATTGAAAGATATGTTGGTCTTATATGGTATTGAAAGATGTGTTGATCTGATTGGGTATTGAAGGATGTGTTGATCTGATATGGTATTGAAGGATATGTTGATCTGATATGGTATTAAATAATATGTTGATATGATATGGTATTGAAGGATATGTTGATATGATATGGTATTGAAGAATATGTTGATCTGATTTGTTATTGAAAGATATGCTTGTCTGATATGGTTTGGGTTAAGGATAACTCATCCAAGGCCAACCGCTCTCCCCAACCTCTTAAACAAACATTTATTTTTTAAAAAAATATAAGCAAATCATATTTGAGAACAAATTGACTTACAACTCCGGGCAGTCATCCACTCAAAGCTTATTTAGCACCTCTTATGATATATTTTAAATTTTAACCGTCGATGAGGGTGAGGGGGTAAAAGCTTTAATAAAGCTGGAATGGTGAATGAATATTATTTTCACAGTCCCATCTCCAATGACCCACCTCTAATTCAGTGTCCCATCTCTCTTGACCCACCACTAATTCAGTGTCCATCTCTCTTGACCCACCACTAATTCAGTGTCCATCTCTCTTGACCCACCTCTAATTCAGTGTCCCATCCCTCTTGACCCGACCAACCTCTAATTTAGTGTCCCATCTCCCTGGACCCACCTCTAATTCAGTGTCCCATCTCTCTTGACCCGACCCACTTCTAATTCAGTGTCCCATCTCCCTGGACCCACCTCTACATCAGTGTCCCATCTCTCTTGACCCGACCCACTTCTAATTCAGTGTCCCATCTCCCTGGACCCACCTCTACATCAGTGTCCCATCTCCATTAACCCACCCTTACACCAGTGTCCCATCTCCCTTGACCCACCTCTACATCAGTGTCCCATCTCCCTTGACCCACCTCAACATCACTGTTTCATCTCCTCGGACGCATCTCTTCACCACTGTCGCTAACCATTTAACTTTAACCCACAACTACTTTACTGTCCCATCTGTATATGACCCACCTCCACACCACTGTCACACCACCTTTAACCCACCCTTACACCAGAGCACCGCTCCATCCCCAAGCAGACGTGAATCCAGGGAGGGAAGAGAGCTTAAAGCTCTGACACTGGGGCGCTACTTTTAGGCGGTCGCCTTGACTTGACATAACAACAAAATAGCCCTCGCCAACGCCTTGGCAAATAGGAACCAACACGTGACCCCCCATCCCCACGGACCCGCCCGCTGCCATCTGTGGAGCAGGGACTTGCGTGGTAGTGGTAGGTCCGACTTGAAAAGTTACTCACATTTGGGTATTTCGGGATTTTAGCGATACAGTTTTCGGCGGATTATCCTTCTGTTCTGTCACTACCGTCTGAGCCCATAGAGGGATACAAGGTTAACGTAAGTGCCAAGTCTGTTTGTTTGTGTTTTTGTCGTGACAGTGTTGGTCAAGTCGTCCGTGACATCATTGCGACTACGTACATTACGACGTACATCCTACCAGCTTCGGTCGACTTTGGGAATACTCTCATTGTTACTATGTCTGTAGTGTTGGACGGAGTATTCTGTTACAAGATGCTACCGTACAATATGTACTTATTTTTTCGCCCTATAAGCCTATAAACTATAAGACGTTCCGAAATATAAGACCCAACCAAGAACATCTAGGCATCTAGGGGAAAAGATAATGAAACAAATACTTTCCTATCGTCGTGTAATAGGACGCACCAATCCCCCCCCCCTCAGTTTTGAGGAAGAAAAAGTGTGTGTTATATAGATCTATGGCGAAAAATATGTTAAGTGGAGATGCATTGAAGTTTGTGTTCAATATGGTGTGGTTTTTGTGTACAATAAACAGCGATGCTTGTTTGTTGTTTTACAATTTACAGTATAGGTCTACACCGATTTTTTGTGTCCAATACGCTGCAATGATTGTAACTTTTGTCTTCTACTTAGCAATTATGCGGCGTAAATCTCAAGTTTATTATGTATATATGTCGACCGTGACGTCACGATCATGGCGGCCTTCTTTGTTGTTATAGCAAGTCCTTTAAAAAGCTTTAAAATTAAAATTCTATAGCTATACCTAACCCAAACCCTAAAACCTTCAATTTTCCGAAAACTCTAACGCTATACCTAACCCAAACCCTAAAACCTTCCATTTTTTTATTATCCTTTTAGAATTTATAGAGCTCTCTTTTCCAGCAACCGGTAGCGTCGTGACGTCACGGTCGACATACTTCGCTTCAGCCACATTTTTTGTGGGTATACCATGGCTTTAATAAAGTTATTATCATAATTTGTGCGTGTGTGTATATATATATACATATAGTTAAGTGCACGTGATAAGTTGTAAAGTGAACAGGATAAGTTCTGATCTACGTACAGTGCACACGATTCATGTACAAGACTGGTTTTCCTGACTAAGCTTGCGTCGTGTGACCTATGTTGTGACTAGCCCAAGTCTTGGGCCGTGTTTGGACAGGGACAAGGTAATCTATCGATAAGATGCACAGTGATCAGGTCAGAGGTCACGTTTCTTATTCTTACACGGCGGAGATATGTAGGGTAGATTAGAGGAAATTAAGGGGGGCGGAGATGTGTTGGGTGGATTAGAGGAAATTAAGGGGGGCGGAGATGTGTTGGGGGGGAATAAGAGGAAATAACAGGGGGAGATGTGTAGAGTGGATTAGTGAAAATAACGGGCGGAGATTAATGGAAATAAGAGGGGCGAAGATGTGTTGGGAGGATTAATGGAAATAACAGGGGCGGAGATGTATTGGGGGATTATAGGAAATAACAGGGGCGGAGGTGTGTTGCGTCTGTCAGTGACATGATGGGCGTTCATTTGTAGACTTGCTTTGACAACCCTCTTACTTCCGAGGCACAATGCTGCTTAACTTACGGAACTCACAGGGACATGTTCTAGTTATGTTGGAATTGTGTCTCAATTAGTCTACAGTTGTGTCTTATTTACTCTACAGCTGTGTCTCATCTGGTCAACAAGTGTGTCTCGTGCAGTCTACAGCTGTGTCTTATTCAGTCTACAGCTGTGTCTTGTTCAGTCTACAGCTGGGTCTTATTTAGTCTACAGCTGTGTCTTGTTTAGTCTACAGCTGGGTCTTATTTAGTCTACATCTGGGTCTTATTTAGTCTACAGCTGTGTCTTGTTTAGTCTACATCTGTGTCAAATCCAGTCAACAGCTGTGCCTCAGTCTATGTTTGTATTTCAATTAGAGCTGTTATCGATTAAATTAAATTTAATCGTTAACTTTTGAAAAATTACCGATTAATTAATCGATAATTTTGTTAAGCTAAAAATAAAGACGAATGACGTCATTAAACTGAAAATTTCAAGGGAAGTAATAAAAACAGTCACTTAGCATGTACAATAAGTTATTTTTAAAACAGTTAGCACTGAAAACAAGTTAAACGTATTAAAATGAGGCACTTGAATGAAAATTTCAAATTAATTTTATAAATATTAAAGTAATACAGCTGTATAGAAATTGTTTGATGATTAGTATAAACATAAAGATCATCTTTTTATCCCAAGTGGCTCGAAAGCTATGATTTTTTTTCTAAGACATCATAATCTCTTTTTTCACTATTTCGTTTTCCTTCATATTTTGTGCCCTTTTATTGCATTTTTTAAAATGCCCATAACCTAAGTATTTAATTTAATTAAATTTAAAACACATACTATTGTTAGGGGATATATTTAAAAATAAGTAGTTCAATATAATATCAATGAATTTAAATTTTGTTATTGTTAAATAGTTAAAAATAATGTTGTTGTTTTTTTTTTTTATATCATTGTCCTTATAAAACAGGTTATTTTAAAGTATACTCTTTCTGAATTCCCTTAACGGAGAAGTTTGTACGTAAAAAAAATAATGATAAAATAAAAACTATTATTAATTATTTATTTATAAAATAAAACTTTTTTCTATTTTTGATCACTATTTTATCGATTAAAATAATTTTAATCGATAAAATAATTTACCGATTAATCGAGAAATTAATCGGTAATTTCCGCAGCCCTAATTTCAATTAATATACAGCTGTGTCTCATTCAGTCTACAGCTGTGTCTCATTTAGTCAACAGCTGTGTCTTGTTCAGTCTACAGCTGTGTCTCGTTCAGTCTATAGCTGGGTCTTATTTAGTCTACAGCTGTGTCTTGTTTAGTCTACAGCTGGGTCTTATTTAGTCTACAGCTGTGTCTTGTTTAGTCTACAGCTGGGTCTTATTTAGTCTACAGCTGGGTCTTATTTAGTCTACAGCTATGTCTTGTTTAGTCTACAGCTGTGTCAAATCCAGTCAACAGCTGTGTCTCAGTCTGTTTGTATTTCAATTAATATACAGCTGTGTCTCATTTAGTCAACAGCTGTGTCTCATTTAGCCTATAGCTGTGTCTCATTCAGTCTACATATGTGTCTCATTCAGTCTACAGCTGTGTCTCATTCAGTCAGCAGCTGTGTCTCATTTAGTCAGCAGCTGTGTCTCATTTAGTCTACAGCTGTGTCTCGTTTAGTCAACAGCTGTGTCTCATTTAGCCTACAGCTGTGTCTCATTCAGTCTACAGCTGTGTCTCATTCAGTCTACAGATGTGTCTCATTCAGTCTACAGATGTGTCTCATTCAGTCTACAGATGTGTCTCATTCAGTCTACAACTGTGTCTCATTCAGTCAACAGCTGTGTCTCATTTAGCCTACAGCTGTGTCTCATTCAGTCTACAGCTGTGTCTCATTCAGTCTACAGCTGTGTCTCATTCAGTCTACAGCTGTGTCTCATTCAGTCAACAGTTGTGTCTCATTTAGCCTACAGCTGTGTCTCATTCAGACTACAGATGTGTCTCATTCAGTCTACAGCCGTGTCTCATTCAGTCTACAGCTGTGTCTCATTCAGTCTACAGCTGTGTCTCATTCAGTCTGCAGCTGTGTCTCATTCAGTCAACAGCTGTGTCTCATTCAGTCTACAGATGTGTCTCATTCAGTCTACAGCCGTGTCTCATTCAGTCTACAGCTGTGTATCATTTAGTCTACAGCTGTGCCTCGCCAGTCAGGCTCTTGTTGTTTTAGTGTCGCATCCCCCTCCTCCCCACCCCACTAAAAGCAGACGTACTGTGTACTGTACTCGTAATGACTTGAGGCCCCCAGGTGTCCAGGTATGTCATCACGCCTGACGTCATCACCCAGTAGTCCCCACCAGCCTCAATGACTCTTACCTACACAACAACGGTCCTCACGTCATTCTCGACCATGCCTGTCTTAGGCTTTAACTTCATTTTCTATATCAAATTTATGAGTATTTTTTTAAGGCCGCGAATCTTTACCTCTCCTGCAATTGTTCCGAATTGTTCTCCTACCTTCCCACACTTCTCTTCCCTTTCCACCTGTTGGCGTTAATTTAAGCCTATGTGGGGGTTGACGCTAGACTTGCCAAATACACTGTTAAACAAAAGAGATAACGAAATTGAATACTATACTGAAGATTTTTTTACAATTATGTATAAATAATTTAGGGCTGTTATCGATTAATTTCAATTTAATCGTTACCTTTTGAAAAATTACCGAATAATTAATCGATAATTTTGATTAAAACTAAAAAATAAGATGTCTGACGTTATCAAACTGAAAATTTCAAGGGAAGTAACAAAAACGGGCAATTGCCATTTTTTATTTTAAATATAAGTAGTTCAACATAATGTCAATGAATTAAAATTTTGTTATTAATTAAGTATAAAAAAAACCAATGTTTAATTTTTGTTATCATTTTCCTTATAAAAACAACTTATTTTAAAGTTTACACTTTAAAAAATCTTCTTTTTTTTTTAAATTGAAGAAGTTTGTACGTAAAAAAGCAAACTATTGTTAATTATGAATAATTAATTATTTATTAATGAATCGTAAAATTATTTAAAACGTTGTCTTTTAATTTGTTACCGATTAATTGAGAAATTAACCGTTAATTTCCGCAGCCCTAATAAATATATAATATATATTTTTACTTTATTTTAGTTTCCTGAAAGTTCCAATCTTAAATTTTGTGAACTGTTAAAGACTCCTTTAAAACCTCGATCATTCACTCTGATTAATTGTCATTACTTTGTCATACAAATAATTAGATGTAAATATCCATCAGTAGCAGTGCCTGTGTTCAAAAGTTTTAGAGTCCCCAACACACGGTGAACGTTTGTAAACACTGAAGCACCATCACCACTCCCACGTCTTTGAAATTTCCCTCAGTGTTCTAGGACTGAAGTATGAGTCATACATTAGGGCACCTCGCCATATGCATTAGGGCACATCGCCATGTACATTAGGCACCTCGCCATGTACTGTAGGGCACCTCGCCATGCACATTAGGGCACCTCGTCATGTACATTAGGGCACCTCGCCATGTACATTTGGGCACCTCGCCATATACATTAGGGCACCTCGCCATTAACATTAGGGCACCTCGCCATGTACGTTAAGGCACCTCGCCATGTGCATTAAGGCACCTCGCCATGTACATTAGGGCACCTTGCCATGTACATTAGGGCACCTCGCCATGTACATTAGGGCACCTCGCCATGTACGTTAAGGCACCTCGCCATGTGCATTAGGGCACCTCGCCATGTACATTAGGGCACCTCGCCATGTACATTAGGGCACCTCGCCATGTACATTAGGGCACCTCGCCATATACATTAGGACACCTCGCCATGTACGTTAAGGCACCTCGCCATGTGCATTAGGGCACCTTGCCATGTACATTAGGGCACCTCGCCATGTGCATTAGGACACCTCGCCATTTACATTAGGGCACCTCGCCATTTACATTAGGGCACCTTGCCATCTATAAGTACCCAATTTTCTGTATTGTCTTTGTACAACCTAATAAAATTTTGGCACGATATTCAACCACCCCAAACAATCTCAGCTACCGTCTTATAACTGACGCAACATCTGACTGGGATGCTATTTTGTTGATAAGACGTTTTCTGCCCACGGCGCTATGAAACACTATGAATAGGGCGGAATGTTATCAATGTGATAAGAAGACAAACAGTTCCACTTTACCGGTATATATTATTCGCTTAATCGCAAAGTTTTTCTTTAAAAAATATATAAAAAATTAATTGCATGAAAAAAAATTTTAAAAAAAGAAAACAAAAAGCGTGTGTTGTATTTCCAAGGCAAATAAAATTCTTGAAAATTTTAGTCCAAGTGGAGCAAGTGATGTGAAGTACAAGTGTTGGCGATTGTACTTACTTCCGGTCTTGACAGCCTTTCTTCGCTTGGAATATTTTTTTATTTTTTAAATTTCCAACAATACACAAATATTTTATGAAAATGTAAACAAAAATAATTTTTAGCATTTCCTTTTTTATGTGCAGTTAAATTTAAAGTAAAGGTATTAAAGTGGTAGGAAAATGATTTCACTGGGTAGTTTATGTAAAGGCTGTCTTTAGAAGGAAAGTTTTAAGAATGTGGAATGTTGAGACAGGAGAGTGTCGATATGTGATGTTGTGTGTTAGGAGGTTATATGTTGTATCAATAGGTGATGTTGTGTGTTAGGGGGTTATATGTTGTATCAATAGGTGATGTTGTGTGTTAGAAGGTTATATGTTGTATCAATAGGTGATGTTGTGTGTTAGGAGGTTGTATGTTGTGTCGATATGTGATGTTGTTTGTTAGAAGGTTATATGTTGTGTCAATATGTGATGTTGTGTGTTAGGAGGTTATATGTTGTGTCAATATGTGATGTTGTGTGTTAGGAGGTTGTATGTTGTGTCGATATGTGATGTTGTTTGTTATAAGGTTATATGTTGTGTCAATATGTGATGTTGTGTGTTAGGAGGTTATATGTTGTGTCAATATGTGATGTTGTGTGTTAGGAGGTTGTTGTGTCAATATGTGATGTTGTGTGTTAGGAGGTTATATGTTGTGTCAATATGTGATGTTGTGTGTTAGGAGGTTATATGTTGTGTTGATAGGTGATGTGTTTATTTTTTGAAGTGAAGTGTGCTGTGAAGGTAACGTTGTGTGTTTTGAGTTGAAGAGTTATATATTATGATGTTCGCAAACTGACCCGATAAATTAATAAATGTGTTTTAAACTTTTTTCTTTAAAAAAAAAATGTTGTTAACGTATTCCATAAGTTAAAAAAATTAAATATAAAAATGACAGCTGTAATTTAAAATTTAAAAACCATTACGTCAAACATGAAAGTCATCTTGATTTTGTGATGGAATCTCACATCGTAAGACTATCAGCAAGCTGTCATACTAAAATACCAGTGATAACACACGCACTCCGGCTTTCATCTTAAATACTTGTTCACTTTACTGAATCTGTTTTGATATTCAATCTACATAGAGGTTTGGGGGGGGGGATGGGACTCCAATACATCAAACATTTTTGCACAGTGCTGATCCCGATAGTTAAGTCGGAAATAATGAAACGGAGGCACACCCCACCCCCACCCCAACATCCCTTAACGCCCTAGGCTGGGAGGGTCGTTTCCAAGTAAGATAAGATTGATTTATTCTTATGTAGGGAGATGGTGAATGTGCATTGGAGGTGGGGGGGGGGAGATATACGGTGAGGGACTGGAGGTTGACATCGGATTCGTACAGTTTAAATATAAGCTCACAACCATGTTTGTTGAATATTTCCTTATAGTTTGAGCACGTATTTCCACCCTCTCTACCAAGTCCTTTTTTTTTTTTTTAAATTTGATTCTTTTATATTTCAATAATGCTATTTCTGACTAAATGTTACTTGATTTATTTTTTTTTTCTTGTGGGGCCCGAGTGGACAAGTGCACCCCCAAAAATATGGGGCGGAAAGCAGAAAATAATAAAGAAACGAGGAACTTGCCAGAAAAAATAGACGAAAAAATCGTCCAAACTATAGCTCAGAAATATCAGTACTAGATCCTACCCAATCTGTAGCATACGCCACAAAATAGCTGATAGATAGTGTAAAGAAAGGGGGAAAGAACGGGCACAAAAACAGCTGCACGAAGAAATCAGAACAACGCAGGGCGCATGTGTCGCGACCAATGATCTTCTTGCTTTCTATAGCCTCTGGCGAAATCATCAATACACATAATTTTCTTCCATTCGTCACGCTACTAATTTTAGAAAGCAGCGCACCAAAATACTGCACCAAAAAATAACTCTTTTCGAATGTCCGCATAAAATTGTTCAATATGGAAATAAACAAATATCCTTTAAATAAATGAAATTTCTGTATTAAATTATTTTTATTCCGATGTGTATTTTTAAAAGAAAATTAAATGATTTCAGCTGATTTTGAAAACTTCCGTCATTTTTTTACGGGTAATAAACTAGTATATATGAAAGATAATTTAAAACATGAAAATATCTCAATTCAAAATTTAAAGCAAGTATAATATTGTGATTATCTACATTATGCCA
Source organism: Radix auricularia (assembly GCA_002072015.1). Classification (NCBI taxonomy): domain Eukaryota; kingdom Metazoa; phylum Mollusca; class Gastropoda; family Lymnaeidae; genus Radix; species Radix auricularia. The sequence continues at coordinate 578,787 of MUZC01002090.1, read as the reverse complement.
GAAATGGTCCTTTCATTATTTTAATTAGCCGTCAATCTTATTTCCAAACTCGTGATAGTTGAAATAGTAACTTATAATTCGATTAACCCTTTTAAAATGCGGTACTGTTTCCAACTGCTCCGTTACACGGAATGCATGTCCATAATAATACATGTAATTACTAAAATAATTGATAATTTTTTATAGCGCTGAGCCCCAGCAAGAAACTGAGCTGACCAGTGGCGTCGCTAGGGGGGGGGCGGGGGGGCCGCCCCGGGTGACACCATTAGGGGGGTGACACCAAAGGATACATTTTTACTGTGTTACATTTTATGTCAAAAAAAAGAGACACATTTTTTACATATAGAAAGAAATTAAGAAACAATAAAAAATACATTAAACGCCGAAACTTTTTATTGACATCATGGACGAATCCCACTCCCTCTTTTCATCAGTTAACTTACAATAATAAAACCGTCCCGACAAACAAACAAAGGTATTACTATTATATTACAAAAAATTATAAAAAGGCAGTGTCTTCTGTTGTAAAAGATTTTTTTTTTTAAACTGAGCTTTGAAGTATTGACATCATGGACGGATCCAACTCCCTCTTCCCTCCACGTCAGAGGGGTGGGGCGAAGAATACGATCTTTCTATTTTAAAAAATCAAAAGATGGGTTTTGTTGTTGTTATTTTTAGAGGAAAATTATGAATTCAATGTCTTTGAGTTAATATTTTTTTATTTATATGTTGTAAGGCGTGCAAGCATAGATATGCATGTTTATGTATAGGTAGTCATCCGGTTCGTAGTTGCCATCCTTACCAATGTTCCCTTCAAGCTGCAAGGCCGCGCAGCTATCTGACAGATTCCGCGCAGGAGTTTTGAGTTATCATGCCGCAAATTTCAATAGGGAAAAAATTAGAATTTCTGCGCCTTTGCCAGAAAAGTTAATAGCAATTTTATCTCAATTTCTAACATACAGCAAACAACATAATTTAACTCATTCGTCTAAAGTTAATAAAAGGAAAATATCAAACACTCCCTTTAAAAAATAATTGACATTGGTGACTAGCCTTGAAGCAGAACAAATACTTTAATATCACTCGCCGACAACTTACAAAAAAGACTTTGATGTCACGAACAAGCCGGTGTGATATTTTAATCAAAACAATTGGAGGTGTTTTTGGGGTGATAGTGTGTTGAAAGGAGGGCTTTGAAATGACAACTCAGTTTGCGCTGGACACCTTGAGGATTTTTTTTTTAGACGACACGGAAATCAGATGGCTTTCACGGCACTTTGCTTTACACGCATTGTTGGTCAAATTGTTGAGAAACATACAAGTACAGACTGAATACTGTGAAGAGCTGGTCCGTTTGTATAATGACCCATAGTCATGGTCAATAAATATTTTTTCGTAGTGTCATTCATGAAGTAGTTGAATAATTTGCCAAATTAAGCAGGCTGTTACAAAGGGAAAAAATCTAACGACCATGGAGGCATACCAGTTTGTAAAATGAAGGATCAATAACCTAAGAGGTCATGAGCACCTTGGCGACAATTTTCATTTGTCTGTAGAGGTCGCTAAAATGTTTTCAGGCTGTAAGGGTGAAAACATAGTCCCATTCTCAAATTCGTTGAATGTCTGAGTTGGCACGTGGACTATCGTTTTCTTGAAATCGACTTGGTGCTATGGCGTATATTGTTGTAAGCGTTAGTCGACACGTCAAATTTTAATTTCTGACAAGAAAAACTTGGTGCCCTAGTTTCTAAATAAAGAGCATTGTTTAAAAGCTATGAAGACATTTTGTAGAAACTTATGGATCAGTATCGCAATTTAAATTTATGATTAAATCTAGCGGAAAAAAATAAAATGTGGGTTGATGCAGACTTTCGACAAGGTGATTCATCATTCAGTTTGCCATGACTGAAGAATAATTCAGCGACTTTGTCCTCCTGTTTGATATTTGTGCCACATTTCTTGCATCGAGCACTGGTTGAGATGTGTATTTAGCCTAATGAATTCCATAAAAGTAAAATATAGAAATAGGTTGGAAGAGTTACATTTAGACTTGCTTATGAGGATTAAATCTTGTCAGAATGATGGACATCGGATCAACCTTGACGAAGTCTATAAAATATGGATTTCGTTGAAAGACAGACGCCAGATTGCCCCAGAATAGATTAGCGGTTTAAGGGTATGTTGGCATTTCGTTGATTTATGCATGATAAATACAGATGAACAGAAATATACATTTATTATAATTCTTGTTTATTTTACTATAATCTAATATATTATTTTGATAAAGAAATGTGTCACTTAATGAACATCGGTCCAATTGGTGCATGTATTTTTGTGAGATGTCAAAAATTTGAACACAAAAAATGGTACTCTGTTAAACTTTGAACATGTGTTGTTTTTTTTTTATATTTAGCACAACAACCGGCAAACCTTGATCCCCACTTAGCTGTTTATCTGTTATACACATTTTTTTCATGTGGTAAAGAAATAAAAATACCTCCCTTGAAGGGAAGGAAAGTGCTGATTTACAGTGTTACAAGGTGACAAAAATTTAAAATTATGTATGTTCCCTTTATTTGCCACTGGAAGACAGGATGAGTTCTAGGGATTTGGGGCCATGCATAATGACGTCACGTGCCTAGGGGGAGGGTGTCCCGCATCTGTGACGATGTGTGACAAGAGGGAGCGGTGTGTTTAAAAATGTAACGTTACATCAAAAACGTGCAACTTTAAATAAAGTTCCACTTAAATATTTGATTGTATACTATTTATTTAATGACGTTTTCAATGGTTTCACGCGAGTTGTGATATTAGAGTGCAGACTTACACTAAATACATATTTAAATGACAAAAAATAACTTGCCACTTTTTATTTAGAAAATACGGCTTGGGGGAGGGGATTCTAAGCTTTGTGACGTCATATCGGGAAAAAAGGGGCTGTGGGTCTAAGTTCTAAGTTTTTTGTGACAAAGTATGACGCGGGGGGGGGGAATCGGCAACCTCGCGTGACGTCATTTATGGACGCCCCCTTAAGTCGTGAAGGGGTGACACCATGAGCTTCCGCCCCAGGTGACACCAACCCTAGCGACGCCCCTGGAGCTGACACTGACAGCGCTTCACACAGAAATAATGACACACATATAAGTACCAACGAGATCAATGTGAAACATTCATATCCTAACTGCAATATACAATGGTGGTACGGTACAAAATAGTAACGCAAATAATTATCAATGCGTTCAATGTGAAACATTCATATCCTAACTATAACATAAATAACAGTACGGCATACATGAGATATTTTCATAAATAATGACTTATTGTTCTTTCTTTTTTTTCCCTTCTACTCTTTCCAAAGATTTTTGAAACACAAGCCTACAGAATAGGGTGTACGTGTAAAATTGGATATTCTTGATGAAATTGATTGAGTCGGAAAAGGAAACACAAAGCAACTAAACCCAAGTGATCCATTCTCAACAGGACTTGTTTGCTCTGCTTTCTTCATATTAAGATAACAACCCAAATGTTGTTCGCTGCCACTAACTACGACCTTTCGCTGTTCTTCACCAGTGCTCTTCTGCACAGCAGTGCTTCACCATTCCCCACTGCCTCGTTAGTCTACACACCCAATGCCCTGCTATAGCCCCGTGGGACTTCTTATCAGTGAGCTCTCATTAGGTCTTATTAAGTCCCCTAACGTGACACATTTCTCGGGAAACTCTAGTCTAGACTGACTATAGAAAATGTAAGTCTAGACTAACAATAGAACACTCTAAACTAGACTGAATAGAAATTATTAGACTAGACTGACAATAGAACACCCTTGACTAGACTGATTATATAATACTGCAGACTAGACCGACTATGTAACAGACTAGACTGACTTTAGAATACTCAAGACTAGACGATTAACCGGGATCTTTGAAGTTTTTATCAAGTAAGGGTGTAACTGATTTCGGCTCCGACTCCGGAAAACCTGGAATCTAGACATTTTTTAGAAATCCGTCTCCGGCCCGATTTCAATTAAAAAATCCGTCTGTCGAAATTTCAAACATTTGAATCCGGTACAGTCCTATTCTCAAGTCTGTTTTAGAATTGACGATGGGAACAGATTAAAAAAAAAAAAAAAAACGGTTATATTTGTTATGACCATATGAATACGTCAGTTATATACCTAACATTTCTTTAGTTAGGAACCTATCATTACGTCAGTTATGAACCTATCATTACGTCAGTTATGAACCTATCATTACGTCAGTTATGAACCTATCATTACGTCAATTATGAACCTATCATTACTTCAGTTATGAACCTATCATTACGTCAGCTATGAGCCTATCATTACGTGTATCCCTCCTCCCCCCTCCCACCCCACACGATACAATCCGTCTCTCTGACGCCACGTCCCCATCACTTATTCATGAACTGTGGTACGCCGGCCTCAGTGCGGCCTTGGCAAGTTGTGCACCGGGAACATTGAGAATAGATCCTTAGGACATGGGCGTATCCAGGGAGTTGCAGTCCCCCCCACCCCATCATTGCTCTTGTTATGTCCGCAAGGTCTACTCTGCCCAAAAATTGTTGTGATGGATCACATGATATCCAGCTCTATATCCAACTCAATATCCATCTCATAGTTTCAGATCGTGTGGCATGACTTCTGGTTTAGAAAGTACATAGCACATCACCTCACTGTTGGATCTAGTCTTGAACACTCACCTTATTTTGGGTGTTAGAAATGACTTCACTAAAACAATAACTATTAGCTGGTAGTTTAATGACACATTCCGCATCCAGGTCATTGGTTTGTATTTTTATTGTGTTAATCCGTGTTAAAAATCGAATAAAATACCCTTAACAGCTCTTACACTAAAATCACTAATTAAATTTAATAAATCTTAATGCTTGAAATAAGAATTATTAAGTACAATTGAATTTTGAACGTTAAATTTTACTTAGACCGTTTCAAAGTTGACGAATGCAATAACATGTTTGTTTTTAGAAGTGACAATAATTATTATTATAATATGGCTCATGGATGTATTATGTTTGATAGCATATAACATCCTTAAAGTAAAATAAAACAAAAATTTTGAGTCATGAATTATTTGATGTGAGCAGCTGAAGGTCAGGGTCACAGTGTGTGTGCGTGTGTCAAGCCTACAGCTTTGAAAAGGACCCATTGTGATTAAACTGGTTATATTTCACAAATGATCTTTATTACTCCGTGCCTATAAGCCTATAACAATAAACACCTCGATGTAACACCCGTGGGTTATAAAAGTCTGGCAAATGTGTGTCGTAAATCAGAGCACGGCCACAGGTGAATAGTTTAATATAAAAAGCACGCTGGCCTGGTTCCTGATGCTGCCGACACAGGATCGCAGGTAGATATAATTGTTTATAGTATCTCCCCTTGGCTGGTTTTGGTAAAGTGTTGGAAACAAAATGCCAGCCTCTTGCCCCAGAAGAGGGCGCCACTCAAAGTGCTTTCAGGTGCAAAGTGATTAACTTCAGTGCTGTGGGCCGGGCCCGGCCCCTAAGGATGTCAATGTCAGTGACTCAAGAACTAGTTCATGGGGACGAGGCGTGGGCTTGCAGGAGGGCGTCTAATCATATCTGACGTCATTCGCTTAGCGAGAAGAGTGATCGGTTTTGTGAGCTCGAAATCAAGAATTGGAGGCTAAGAGCGGGCAAATTAGAAAGCGCGTGATAAACATCGCACCAAAAGATCGAGTTAATTTGAATTTTTCATGGCTAAGGTTCGCCCATTTTATTATAAATAAAATATATATCTCTTAACGAGTTCTATAACATAACTTAAACTATACTTAACTCCATCAAGATTTAGCAGTAGACTCGTAGGGCCACTAGTTTAACAAGCCTATCAGGCCAGGTTATGGGGGAGCCATGGAGCCAAACGTGATGCGTTGTTCAACTCCACGACTCACTATTCATTTCACTGCGTCCATCTGGGCACATTTTCATACAGCTAAGACTCTGCTAAGATCACCTAAGCCAGGGGTCGGCAACCTTCCGAGCCGCATTCGGCTCTTTCGATGTCAAGATGCGGCGCCCCTGTTCCAATCGCAGATATTAATAATTATCTATATATATATAATTCTCTTCATGGTCCAACCATGCCGGACAAGAAGTAGCAAGCAAGCTATCTGACCTCTGATCCCACCGACCAATCAGATTTCAAACAAAGATAGTAAACATTCAAATTCAAAATTTCGTTGAATTGAAGTCAATTACTAAGTTCTTTCAGGACAACAAAAGATATGTATTTCGTAGTGTAATGGTTATAACATTCGCCCAACACGCGGAGGTCGCAGGTTCAATCCCCAGCTAAGACATTATGTTTTTAATTTTTTTAATGTTTGTGTTTGTGGCCGTTCATTTCCCTTTATCTTTGCCATCAACATCACAAGCACAAGATGGGTGGGAATAAGCTTGACGAATTACCTTTGTCAGGTTAAGCCAATTAGTTTATGGTTGGTAAGCTAGAGTGGTGCAGCGTTGTGGGTGGCAAGTGGCTAACCACAATACACATTTTTCTAGATCAACTATGAGTCTCAATTTAGTTTGTGTCTGTTCACCATCCCCTTCCCCAACTTTTTTGCACTATCTATGAGCAAATGTGCGGCGTATGATACGCCGCGGGCATCTAGTATTATTTATTTTTAAAACCCATATTAGTGGCTCTTTAAAAACTGGCAAATTTTGTCAATTGTAATTTTTTGGCTCTTTCGTCTCAAAAGATTGCCGACCTCAGACCTAAGACCACCAGGCAACCGGTGACATTATACTCACGTTTCCACTAGTAAATCTTGTAAGTCAAAGGTTTGGGTGAATAAATAGAAATTACATGAAAAATTAGTTGCTATAATGAAATTCTATTGCTTTGCACTTTTTTTTTCATGATCACTAAAAAAAACTCAGTTTTGTACCATTCTAAATTCTACTTTTAAAATGACCTAATTGAAGCAACATTTTGTAGTCGAATACCCAGAGTTCGTAAGTAGTAAATATGGAGTTGAAAATTTAATGTGATTAGTCAATAACTCTAAATTCGAATATATGAGATCTGTAAAAACATCTTTAAGTTTTTAGTGAAAACATCTATAGACTATAAATGTTTTCTCTAACCCAGCCCCCGGGCCGTCTTAACGTGTAGGCCCGTTGGGCATTTGCCCGGGGGCCCACGAATACAGGGGCCCCATGGAAATATGTTTATTTATATTATGAGTATTTATTTTTTTATTCCTGCGGGGGTGGGGGTGGGGGAGGCGCACTCTTTCTTTGCCCAGGGGTCCAAAATGGTGTTAAGACGGCTCTACCCCTTCCCCTAGAAACGACGTGGTCACGTGTTACTTTTACCCTTTGACACCCAATCGATTTTTAAAAATTAATTCTTTCCCCCCCCCCCCCCTTCTTAATCAATCTCTTTAACAAAAGAAAACACCGTCTGTTTTATGTTTCAATAGTCGTTTCCAATCGTCAAATAAGTCAAATAAATGCCGATACAAAAGATAGGGTGAGATTCCCTGGACTCATGTACCGCACGCACTCGCGAATCACCGCCTAAAATCTGGTTGTAATGGGAGCGACGGCGCCCTATATCTGCCCCATCTCCCCCACACATCAATGTCATTTATTAGTCATCAGCTGTTCTCAGTGGGACAAACAAAGCAGTAACAATGCATATTTCCGTCAAAACCTGGTGTACATGCGCTGATGACTGCGTCTGTGTGTACATGCGCTGATGACTGCGTCTGTGTGTATATGCGCTGATGACTGCGTCTGTGTGTGTCTGCAGCTGATTATGTGTGTCTGCATGTGCTGATTGTGTGTCTGCATGCGCTGATTGTGTATGTTGCTTGCACTGATTGTGGTTGTTTACATGCGCAGATTGTGAGCCATTTATTTATTAATTTTATTCCATTTATATTTCTACTATTCTATAACCCCACTCTTCTACAACTCCACTCTTCGATAACTCCTCTATTGTACAACTCCACCATTCGACAACTCCACTGTTCTACAACTCCACTTATCTTATACTACTCCACTATTCTATGTCGCCGCTATTCTACTCCATTCCTCTGGGATAGACCAGTGTGTTGGCAAGGGGTGGGGTGGGCAGCTCTATGGCGATGGATTGGAACCGTTCATTGTCCTATTTATGACGTCATCGGAGTTACATTACAATAATCTGTTGGCTTTACATTTTCAGTGGGGAAGAAATGAAAACATGGAACGATCAAATCGCGACAGCTGCGGAACAATGAATCTAGTTTCGTTGTTGTTTTTATATCACCGTATAATTATATTTTAGTGTGTTTCCGGTTTCATTTTACATGCTTGTTTAGAGAGGCGTTCACATCTCAAATTTAGCTAATGATTCATGGATTAAACAAAAATTGTTATCAAATGTTTCCACTTACCACAGCTCCCTCACAACATCTCCCTCATAATATCTCCCTCAAAATAACTCCCGCATAAGTATCTACCTCACCAAATCTCACTCACAACATTTCCTTCATAACATCTCCCTCATAACCCCATTACCAATTATCCCTCACAACATCTCCCTCATAACCCCATCACCAAATCTCCCTCACCTAATATCCCTCATAACCCCATCACCAAATCTCCCTCATAACCCCATCACCAAATCTCCCTCACAACATCTCTTTCACCAAATCTCCCTCATAACCCCATCACCAAATCTCCCTCACAACATCTCCCTCACCAAATGTACCTCATAACCCCATCACCAAATCTCCCTCACAACATCTCCCTCACCAAATGTACCTCATAACCCCATCACCAAGTATCCCTCACAACAATCCCCTCCCACACAACAACCCCCTCACAACTCCCTCACCCCATCTCACTCATCAAATCTCTATCAATACAATTCCCTCAACACATCTCCCTCACAGCGCTCCCATCTCATTGGAGAATAAACATTGATAAGCGTTTAATCTTATCAGTTTACGTGTCTGTTTTATTATTTTAAAATTAACTTTACAGCTCTGCAAACACAACTTTCTAGTTCTTTGGAGACGATCACACGCGTGTTGACGTCATGTCCTGCGCTTGACATAGCCGGGGAGGTTAGGGGGGCAGGGGAGTCCTACGTTCAGACAATGTTGTATGGCACTGCCCAACAGATGGAGCAGATTGCCCAAGTATTAGCCAAGGCCTTAAGAGATTAGATCTCAGGTCCAAAGAATATGTGTTTAGTTTAGTTCTTTGGAGAGGAATTGTAAAATAATGCGTTTCAAACTTTTATATTCTAGTCATTACGAGATGACAGACGTGTATCACGTAATACCTAGAGGACTTCAACAAATAGATTCAGTTATATAACATTCAATATATGTTTTCTTGCTTTATCTACAATGAAAAACGTTTAACCTTAGACATCAAAAAGCTTTCCATTATCTTTTTACCCAAACACAAGACGAGATCCCGTTACTGACAAGTACTGGGGAGGGGGGGGGCTCAAGTGCTTTAAAAACTCAAAACAATGAGATGTGAAAGATTTAGCTTTTGCATTTCTTGATAAAGCTTTGTTCATAAGATGTTCGTTTTTAATCCCGGATGCTCTTGAACTGAAAATGCGTGAGGGGAAATAATGTAACAATGTATCTGGGCCAAATATTTATAGCTTTACTACATAAAATAGGAAACAAATGGATAAATGAATTGATTTCTTTTACTCTATTTTTAGTGAGTGACTCAAGCGACCGTATCTGCTGCTACTGCTCCACCACTACGATTAGGCGTACAAAGTAGATGAGGAGTCCGGATATCGCCACGTCACCTTAGTGACGTCTGACGTCACGTGAGACACTTGACACACAAGTGTGCCGTCGTCACATAAAAGTGTCAGGTCTCGCGACATCCTATAACTCAATCATCAAATTTTCTGGAACCTCGGTTTATACTTACTCAGCATCAATACCATCAAGCTACCCCAATCCCCGAATTCGTGACATTTAAAAGATTTTGATTGGCAAGAGTTTCAAAGGATATCTTGCCCTTTCTGAAATTAGTTCATGTTTACAGTGGAAAGTTCACGCACTTCGGCGGCGCAGTGTTTTCTTCGTGATACTTAAGTTGTTTCTTTTTGTGCTGTCGTCTTCTTCGTTCTTAGTTATAGGTTATTGGATATTAATGTAAGCGCTTCCTAAACTTTTCAAATCGTTCTCTTGAGAGCTGGCTATAAATCATCAGTCTTTCCCGTCTGAAACAGATCCTTAGTTGGATTAATGAAGTGTCATTGTGTGGATTGAGAGTTAGAAACTTGTTTTAAGCAAATAGCTCTGACACGATATGAACTGGTCCGTCCCGAGGCCAAAATGTCTGCCAGCAAGCTGAGCAGAGTAGAGATCTCGGGCCCCGTTCTCCAGAGCGCCACAAGCATCCGAGTGAGTCCTGCTTTCAAAGACGGGATTGTCTACTCTTCCACCGGGAACCTCCTCGGCCGCCAGGACCCAAACAAACAGCAACCGTCTCCACCGCCAGAGGAAGAAGCCCTGCTGAGACTTCAGAACAAGTACGCGTCCCCCGATAACCTTCCCCCGCCCGTCATGAACACCCAGCTGAGCATAGCCAACATAGAGGCGGACGCCGTGAGATCCAATGGCGGGAGCTCGACCTTTTCCGACACGTCCTCGGATCTTTCCGACATAACGACGTCGGTGCCGAGCGCCGGTTCGGCGTTCGTTCTGCCGCTGGTCGTCGGGATCTCGGAAGAGGACATCAACCAGGTGGAGATGTTCTACCGCAGCCACAAAACTGAGGTCAGGGTGTGCAAGTCCTTGGCCAACCTCTACGTGTCGGCCCCGAAGATCCCGGATCGCCCGACGATACCGCAGACCAACAACAAGGACAGGAAGTCCAAGACCATTTCCGACAGTTCTGTCCCGAGTTCCCCGGACCCAGCAGACATCAACAAGGACGAGTGGGAGTTCTCTAAAACAGGCGTCCCCGTGCTGGTCTTGGACTCCGGGGAGCACCTGCGCGAGAGGCGCCTGAACATCATCCTAGCCGAGAAGGGGACCGGGTTCACACTCTGGCAGGACCAAATCAACCACATGACCCGCTACAGCACGCCCCACACCAACTTCCACACGATCACGCTCTCCACAGACTCCACGCGATTGGTCGGCCTGAGTTTCGACGAAGGCAACGCGGCCACCGAGTTCGCAGACGCCTTCCGCTCCATGACGTCAAATCCGGACGACGATTTGCTGAAGCTCAGCAAGAAGAAGAAGAAGGAAAAGAAGCCGAAACAGAAGTACAAACCCCCGAAAAAAGTGGATATCTCACAGCCTTGTTGTTTTGTGCATGTCACTAAACTTGAACGCCCTGACCTTGTCAGCGGCTTGTTTCCACCGCCCCCTAGTGGGGCAGACCTAGATAAACTTGGAATGACCCGGGCAATGAGTGAAAGTTCTGGTATATCGGAATGCTCTACAAATCCATCTGATAACTGATGTTTATAATAGACATAACCTCGTATAAACATGAAACACCTATCGATCATTGTGGTCAAGTCCTTGTCTTCCAGAGTTCAAATAAAAATCAGGTTTGAAAACTGAAGAAAATCTTTATAAGGACGAGCGATACGTAGTTTAGTATGGTGGTTATATTTGAAATTGAGGAAAACGATGGAATAAAAATACTAAGCATGTTTCATAAAACTATCATACTATTTACCTCAAAGTACATATTTGACAAAACTGTGACTTTCTTCGAATGAGCTGGTGAATCGCTTCACGGAGCTAATCTTTAATGGAGTTAATCTCTTACAGATACGGCACAAACCAGTCAATGAGTTTGGGCTTTCTAGTAGAAGTTCTTCAACTTAAATCGTTCAGGGTGTTGTCTCATCCAGTGCCAGCCTCAGCAAGTGCCTATCTAATCCAGCGCTCTCCTCCTCCAGCGCACATCTCATCCAGTGCCCATCCCATCCAGTGCCCATCTCATCCAGTGCCCATCCCATCCAGTGCCCATCCCATCCAGTGCCAGCCTTGTGAAGTGTCCGTCTCCCCGAGTGCCCGCCTCATCCAGTGCTCATTCGTTCTTGGAACACAACCAAATACTGCTGAAATTTCTCCTCCTTTTTAGCCTCAGAAGACATCTCTTTAAGTACTGACCTCAAAGAAACAAAAGCCCAACAGATCATACGCATTTTTAGAAACATTATTTTTTTAAACATTATGTTTGAAATCTGACTTTCAAAAGGAGGAGAAGTCACCAGGGTTGATTTTATTGCCACATGAAGAAGCTAAGTGCAGTTTTATGATCCAAACTTGCTGCTCAACTCATGCAAAAAACTAAACAAAACAAAACAAAGTTGTGAACTCAAAGCTGACTCGAGTCCATCTTCTTATGATTGATTGTAACACGTGTAGACTGTGGCCTTATGAAAAGAGCCACAATTTTAAGTGTAGAGTTTCTCAGTATTATTGGATTATTAGAAGCCAAGACGGGACAAGGTGACAATATAACGCCCTAGGTGCTGATATTTCTGGTGCTATTAAATGTCTTTAACTATTGTGAGATGTTTCATGATTATCTGGCCTGATGCAATGATAAATATAATTTAATGGTGTATATTATGACAATATGTGGAGATATTGCAAGGAGATGTTCCAATAGCAAAACTCAATCCCGTGAAAGTTGGCTAAGATTTTAAGATATGCGTGATTTTAGAAACATGTATTCAATGTCTGGATTTCTTTGTATAATAACTATGTCCGTTGTATAGTAAAATGAAATCTATCGAATTTATTTCCATTTAACATCAATTTGTTTCCTGTACAATGAGATGCCCTTGTACTTGTATATTGTAATTATTATTATTATTACATGATAAAATGCATGCGTTAAAAAAGTATGCTCTCCGAATGAATATGTATTGACTTGTAATTATGTGGGATATTTCTGACAACTTCTAGTCACCATTATTGCCGACAGTCAAACAGATCAATGACAGCATGCACACAGACCCATGACAGTCACACAGACATGTAACAGTCACAAAGACATGTAACAACAGTCACACATACATGTAACAACAGTCACAAAGACATGTAACAACAGTCACAAAGACAATTGACAACAGTCACAAAGACAATTGACAACAGTCAAAAAGACTAATGACAAAATCCAGACAAACCAATGTCAGCAGTCACTCAGACAGTGGCGTAGTTAGGGGAGAGGGAGGGGTCAAAATTCGAAAGTCTCCCGGGGACCCACTTGAAGGGGGCCCCTAAAGGAGTGTCCAAAATACTTTTTTTTACATTAAATATTACGCCACTGCCAAGTATGCAGGGCTCCCTTAAGAGGCCAAGCCCCCCATGGGCCCCCAAATCCCTACTAATCCCTAGCTACGCCACTGCATTCAGATCTATGACAACAGTCATTAAATGAATGCCAATTATTGCAAAGATGCTTTAAACTTTAAGTCATGACTTCTGCATAATTAAAAGAATTTCATTGTCACCACAATGTCACTGTTTGTGTTGCTACTTCTGTCGGTATATGTAGTCCTAATGCTCGAGACTGTTACACTCTTTGAAATTCAACGGGATTTTACCTCAAATGAAAAAGCTTTCATTTGTGGACTTAAGATTTTAGACTATAGTACAAGCGCTTTAATTGGTCGACTTAATTATGATGCAAGACTAGCACAACGTTTTAATTGGTCGACTCACGTACACTAATATCATTTGAATACTTTCATTTAATATTTAATAGATGTTAAATATAAAAATAAATCAGAATGGGTGACAAACCAAGAGGGGTTGGTGTCACCCCGTGCGATGTAGTTCGTGGTGTCACCCCGTGCGATGTAGCTCCTGGTGTCACCCCGTGCGATGTAGTTCGTGGTGTCACCCCGTGCGATGTAGTTCGTGGTGTCACCCCGTGCGATGTAGCTCCTGGTGTCACCCCGTGCGATGTAGTTCGTGGTGTCACCCGTGCGATGTAGTTCGTGGTGTCACCCCGTGCGATGTAGTTCGTGGTGTCACCCCGTGCGATGTAGTTCGTTGTGTCACCCCCTGCGATGTAGTTTGTGGTGTCACCCCGTGCGATGTAGTTCGTGGTGTCACCCCGTGCGATGTAGTTCGTGGTGTCACCCCGTGCGATGTAGTTCGTGGTGTCACCCCGTGCGATGTAGTTCGTGGTGTCACCCCTTCACGACTTACCACATAGACCTCATGTGAGACTGACAGGGCCAAAAAACGAGAAAATACAAAATTTTACACGTCGGTTTCGCCCCGTGTGATGGCTTCACCCGGCGTGGTCGCACCACCTAGTGACGCCACTGCCTCCAAGGGTTTGGTATGTTGAGAATCTCTCCTCTTCATATGTTGAGAATCTCTCCTCTTCATCTATCATCTTGCTGATATTTATTAAAGGCCACGCAACCAGTCAGCTATGGTGTTTAATATTTTGGCTCCCGGCCGGAAGCTCCAGTAATGTCACGTTGTGGGGTGGGGTCGGGGAGGTATCGTGCCGGACAGCTCCGATCAGAGAGATGGAGGACCTGGCCAAAAGGTCACAAAGGGACGGAGAGGAACCACGTCAAACGTTAGCCGCTAATTCGTGGAGCAGAGACAGTGATGAAGGCACGTGATAGTGGTGAAGGCACCGTGACAGTGGCGTAGGTACAGAGAAAATGGTGAAGGCACCGAGACAATGGTGAAGGCACCGAGACAGTGGCGTAGGTACAGAGAAAGTGGTGTACACCGAGACAGTGGCGAAGGTACAAAGAAAGTGGTGTACACCGAGACAATGGTGAAGGCACCGAGACAGTGCCGTAGGTACAGAGAAAGTGGTGTACACCGAGACAGTGGCGAAGGTACAAAGAAAGTGGTGAAGGCACCGAGACAGTGGCGTAGGTACAGAGAAAATGGTGAAGGCACTGAGACAGTGGCGAAGGTACAGAGAAAATGGTGAAGGCACCGAGACAATGGTGAAGGCACCGAGACAGTGGCGTATGTACAGAGAAAATGGTGTAGCCACGGAAACGGTGGCGTAGAGGCATGGACCATGCCATGGTAAAATTTGCATAGGTACAATGGCGGTGGCGTGGGTACAGAGACGGTGGCAGGGCCGCAGAGACAATGGCGAAAACTGTGTGATCCGCGATATTTCTTATGATTTGGGCTGCATATCAATTATTAAAATTATTGCTTATGATGTGTCAATAAATTACCACATTGAATTATCCCATTAACTCATTTTCATAAACATATTTTTGATTGAAAAAAAAACAGCTAGCTGACATTGATAAATTTAAGTTATAAAAAAATAATTTTAAAAATATATATATATTATATTGGAGCTATTTAGTCTTATTAAATGGTCACTCTCCTTTATAAAAAGTAAAGAACTATAACCAATATATTGATAGATCTACATTGATATGCTGCACGCATAATTTATGCCCCCTGACAAATGGAGAAGCAAACGTAAAATAGATTCACCAAAGTCACCTCACAGTCCCGCCAATAAAGATTGATTAATTTTTAATTTAAAACCAAATCGCTAAAAATTTTGTTAGCATAATTGGGAAAAGGGAAAGAATTTGAGATTTTGTGCCATTTGATTTTATTCAGAGTGCCTGGACTTTTTTCAGTTCACAAATTGTTTTTTTTTTTAAAAACTGGTTTCGGATCTGAAATATTGAATAATACTGTTCAGGAGATTGAACAATAATCTTAATGAGGGGTAACAACTTTGAACCTTTCCAATGACAAAACCAACAATCCACTAATACTTGACTTTCTCATGATAAAGATCTGATTTTCGCTGTGTCTCAATTATTTTTCTTTTAACAACTAAGTTTTGCACAGAGCGTAATTATATTTCTTCTCGCTAGGGTTGCGGGAAAAAAAAAGATTAATTAAAATATTAATTGTTTAACAGTTTAATTAATTTGATCTCTTAAAATTTAAGAAAATATGTCTAATCATTTTTCCCCATTGTTTAAATATTTTATATTTTTGGTACTTAAATACTTTTCCCTCGCATTATTATTATTTAAATTATTTAGTTAGCTCTGCATAATAGGTAAACAAAAAGGTTTTTTCTTTCTTATTTCTTAAAAAGCGAATTTGCTGTGTTAAGTCACAAAATTTTGGAGCCATGGAATTACTGCCACTTAAACAATTTCGCGAAATAATGAATCGCGACTTAAAGGGATCTATATATATGCATTATAGTTATAAAAAATATAACTAATCTATTAAATTTGTTCCCCATTAAGCGAGATAAAAAAACAACAGTACCAGCCCTACTTCTCGCACAACCTCAAAATTATCTGTAAATTCCTAAAGGGCTCATAATCTGACCAGAAAACTGTGAATATTACACTTAATTTTTGTTTCTTTCTAACTTTCTTTATGAGCCTTGAATCACGTAATTGCTCCCATTCACATGCAGTTCTCTTTCTTAGTATTCTCTCAACAGAAGCAACCACGTATGCCTCACTACACGTGGAAGAAAGTCACCAACCTCACGGGTCTTCCCAGACCCCCCCCCCCCGCAATAGAACCTAACAGTTGTGAGAATCCCCCCTACCGCCAAAGAGATCGCTTCTGAAACGGCGCCTTGGAATACGGAACATGGTTGAAAATGCCTCAGACCTAAAGTCACCTCACAAGGAGGGGTGGAATTTCCCTACTTCGACTCACCACAACCTCGGCGCCATCCTGGCTCGGCATACAAGTCTCTTTGGTTAAAGACTGCCCCTGGATGGGGGATCATCAGCATTATGCCCACTGGAAGGTTTCCTCGGAGATGGTGTCCGCCAAAGCCTCACAAAATGATGATCAGATTAGGGAGTCATTGATTGTGACATGTTCTTATTGCAGTGTCTGGTGGCAACCAATGTTAACATTTTAATTGTATATTTTAAGGACCTTACTACAGGGACTATGAGGTAACATCACAAAATCCACATTCAGGCTTGTTTGTAACAAAAATCGGGTTTTTATTCAAATTTTCATTAAAAATTGCTTTTTCAAATATTAACTCACTTCAAATTCATTAAATTCATTTTATTCAATGAAAGATATTCAGCTTTCAAAAGGACTGTATTTTTCATTCAAATAATAAAATAATAAATAAACTATGTGAGATGTTTAAAACCATATTAAAAATTAGGGATTTATTTTTGTAAAAATCCACTGAATAGTCATTGTTTAGATAATTAATTCCTTTACAACACTTACAAATAAAGCTTTGGGACAAAATGATTAATTTTGTGTTAGATAGCAATTGATTTAATTTATAAAACTGGGTACAAGTCAAATTTTAGGTAACATTGGTTACTTACAAGGACTTGATGACCGAGAAAAAAATTACAGAGAGTACATAAAAAATCATGTTAAGCCTGGTCCCTTTTGGAACTCAGGACGTGTTAGCGCATTTTCGTATTATGTATCAGTACTTATGTTAGATATCAGCATTATGTAGTTATCAGTAATTGTGTTTAGATTTTAGACATATTTTTATGAATTTTCTTGTGTAATGAATATACCTGACATTTTTTTAATTTAAAAGTCATTTCTTTACATTTTAAAAAATTTTATTTTCTCTTTAATCTAATTACAAGTCACCACAAATGATGACGTAAAACTCTCTAAACTTTTACACATATTCTAATGACGTCAACAAAAAAAACAAAAAAAAAACTAATTCTTTTGCACGCCTTCGCACCACTCTTGAATGCTTGAAAAATGATGTATTCGACTTCCGGCAATGGCGGCCGTTCCCTGCGCCAGTGTTACCTCTCGATTCGCAAAGATTTTTGGTAGTTTTAACGGGGTTTTTTAACGGATCGAGTAACTGAGTGTTGATGCACAAATGGCAGGTCAGGACATACAAAAAACATATATACATCATGGGTCTAGGACTTATGGATGCTGTGATCAAAGGTGATGACAGACGGACAAAACGGGTGCAATAGCGCATTCGACTTCTCGAAAATGCGCTAAAAATTTATTATATTTATATTATATAAAATGATATGTAACAAGAATTTAAAAATTTTAATTAAAAATGCAGTTTTCACCAAACTAATGTACAGAAAATATAAAACTCTGTTGAGTTGAATGTTGATGCAGGAATTGCAAAATTCTGGGGAAAAAACTTAAACAAATATTCAGAACACTTTCTGGTGTCTCTTAAAATGTATATCTAAGATACATATTGAAAAATAGTTATCTTTAATGCAGAAATAAAAGCACATGTATTGATAAATAAAACTTAGTGGCTGACCAAAAAAAAAAAAAAATATCACAGTGAGCAGCAACAGATTTATATTGCAGCTAATGTAAAATCTAAATGCTGATTGAGAGTTAAAACAATGGAGTAGAAAAAGTTTATCAGCAGGTCTCACTCAACTTTAAAGTTCATTTTTAATCATTAGGAAATCATTACAGGATTGAGACTAAAGGGGAGTTAGCAACAAAAAGATAGAAATAGTTAAATTCTAGTCAAAGTGCAAGAAACATAACTATTAAACCAGAAAAAATAATGTTCTCAAATTGAAATAAATGCAAACATTTACAGGTGTGATTCACAACATACTTATTTTACAAACTGAAAATTGTTGGTCCGCAATTATACAAATGTGTAATAAGAAAAAAAACCACAAGATTATAATAAAGAAAAAACCTCTGTTTTGATGTCGCTTGTCTTATTGAAACCACCATGTACACAATATGTGTTTTTTTAAAGCCCATTTACATTTTAACTCAAAATCATGTAAAGTAGGGTATTCATTAAGAGATTTTTAAAAAACTTCTTTACTTAATGAATTCCTGATTTGGAATTTTTGGAATGGACACATCATGAGCTTTTTAATTTATACATTTTTTTTCCTGACAACTACACTGCCATCTGGAGACCCAAAATAAGCTGCCGTGGTCATATTCAGAAATAATCCAGTCTCAATAACACCTGGGAGAAAGAGGATCGTCTTGTTAACATATTCCCAATCTTGCTCTCCATCAAAAATCCAATCAATCAAAAAATTCCCATTGTCTGTAACAACTGGACCAGCTTTTTTTGCTGCCATTCTCAGCTGGGCATTGCCACCAAGCAGCTCCATTATTTTCAACTGTATTGGCTTGTAGGCCATGGGCAAAACTTCAATCGGGATTCCTTTTTTCCAGTTTGTACCCAAAACTTTGGAGTTTTTTCTTTTGTCAGCAATGATAAACAGTTTTTTAGCACAGGAAGCGATGATTTTTTCTTGCATAAGACACCCACCTCCACCTTTGATCAAATTGATATTGTCATCGACTTCATCGGCCCCATCAATAGCCACATTAATGACAGGTGAGGTTTCCAGGCTGCCTAAAGTTAGCCCATACTCTGAGATAAGTTGTCTGGCTTGAAATGATGTAGGAATGCAAACCAGGTTGAGATTGTTATGCTTGTTTCGTTCAGCTATTCTTTTCACAGCAAAAACAATTGTCGATCCACTGCCTATGCCTACAACCTGACCTTGCTCTATGTTTTCATCAACAGCTCTGTTAGCAGCTGCGATTTTGCCAGCTTCAGCTTCATCAGCCATGGTTGAATGTAGTATTTGCTGCGAGTGAAATATTATGTTCAATGGTTTCAACACTGTTCCACTTCGCACTGGCAAAAAGAGTGTTGACAACTTTTCTGTATGCAACTCTGCAGAAGGTCTGAAAAGGGATTGTTTTTTAAATTTAAAGAATAGTTCATAAAAGGACTTTAAAAAATTTAAATCATAAGAAATTCATTAAATTTGGAAAAATTTCTTAAATCATAAATTATTTATGATCAATCTGCCTAAATTAAATCAAATACTAGTATAGTGGGTAATGAAATCCGCACATTTGAAATTGAAATGAAAACTCATAATTTGAAATTTTTTATTTTTTTTAATCATAGATTTCTGCGACACAATAATTAATTAATCCAGGTTACTGGAATAGATCCAAATTCCAAGACACGATTGTTATATAATCATTGTAATTTTGTTTATTTTAAAATCAAAATAATTTAATTAACTAATTATTAAAATATTTTACTACTACTATAATTACTAATAATTAGTAAAAAAAAAAAAAAAAAAAAATTTAAAAAGTATGACTTAATAACAAGCTCCAGAAAGATGAACTTAAGATTTTTATTGCTGTTGACAATTAACTATTAATTCAATTACAATAGACAATAGATTCTATAACTGTAAATATTATTAGTAAAGTACTATCAATTTACTAACACTACTTTACTTTATTCCACTTTTTAGTACTTTTTACTTACTATTTACTGACTTTACTTTTCTAATTTTTTAGTGCAAATCAAGACTTTAAAAAAAAAAAAAAAAATTTAATTCAAAACAGTTCATGTAAATCAGTAAATGTAAAACAGGTAAACAGGGTAAGAGTTAGCCAGACAGGACGTAACACAGTCAATCATTGAATTCATTGTACGAAGTGTCTGCTGCTACAACAAAGCAACGGCTGACAACTCAATGAGACTTGCCTAGTGATACGACATGTCGTACCACTAGCAACATACCTGTGAGTTGTCTGCTGTTACAACTGGTCGTAAATATATGCTGTATTTAAATTATGATAATACTAATACTTTTATTCTAAACAATAGTTCTCATAATCAAATTTTATGATTTCTTTTTAAGCTGATTAATGAATTTTATAGGTTAAAAAAAACTTGATTGGTGTAAACTTAATGACCAACATTTATAATTTTTTAAAAATCGATATAAGACATGAGCTTTGCAAGACGAAGTGATAGTTCCATGCGCCTGATGGTAAATCCAGTAATAGGATCGAATCCTGCTCCCATTCAGTTTTAAAAAGTTTTTTTTTGTGTGTGTTTGTTTGTTAAACCAATCACATTGATTTCAATGAATGCCCTGGTGTCTTTTATATTTTGTTCTTTTTATGCAAAAAGCAGATACGTTGATTAAATCTTAGGGGTCTACCAATATGCATTTTTGTCGATATTACCAATATTTTTTTCCCAAAACAAAGTTTCTGATACTGATAATAATACTAATTAATACTGATTATTATTGATATGTTTACAAGTTCCAGATCATGATCAAAATAAACACTAAAACATATGAATAGTAAAAATCCGCCCGGGTACCAGTGAAAATGTAGCTTCAATGTCTTTATTAACGGAGGCAAAACTTCGGCTCCCATTCGGTTTTTTATTTTTACATTGTGGCTCGCGAAACATTTTATCAAATGAAAATGTTTGTTTAAAATATGTGCTGTTAAGTACATTTAAGGAGAAATATCTGTCAACAGGAAATAAAAAACGGCACGAACAATCTGCAATCTATTTTAATTTTTTTTACATCTTTTTTCTCTCAACAATAATGCGTACAAGGTTGTCAGTATTTAAAGTTAATAAATTAAATAGTTACTAACAGTGTAAGATGGGTAAGGCGTCGGCCGTGTGGAGGGACTGCATAGAGATGAAGACGCCGTGTTTGTTTTTGTTCATAAAAAGACCCCTGCTTTGATTTGAAATATGCCCACTTTGGGTTAAGTATTTTTCTTGATCTACCCTCTCCCTCCCCTCCTATGACCGCACCCTCTCCATTCGCTTGTGTTTCTTGTGTTCGTTAACGCGCGTTGACCTAGAAAGTCTGATGTTAATAAGAAGTACAAAATTGTCGGCTTTTAAAGTTAATACATTAAACCGTTACTAACAATGTGAGATGGGTAAGTCGTCGGTCGTGCGGAGGGACTACATAGAGATGAAAGAGGCCGTGTTGGGTTTTGTTAATAAAAACATCCATGCTTTGACACTGTTTGCTTTTAAATACGCCGACATGGGTTTCCGATTGTTGATGCTGTTTATCTATCCCCTCTCCTCCCTCTATTCGATTGTGTTTTTGTGTGTTCGTTACCAAATTGTGCCTTGCCCAAAAAACTGATTTTAATAATACACCAAAATTTGTCAGTTTTGTTGTCTATAAATTAGTTACTCACAGTGTAAGACGGATAAGGGGACATCCATAAATAACGTTTTGCACCTAGGGGAGGAGGGGTCACAAATATGTGACAAAAGGGTGAGTGTGTTTTTAAAAATTTGACGTCACCTCAAAACGTGCAACTTTAAATAGAAGTTCTACTTAAATATTTGAATGCTTACAATTTATTTAATGACATTTTACGTGGATATAGATTTCTACGCGTGTATCGATTTTAGAGTTTAACTTCACATTAAATACAAACTTAAGTGACAATAAAGGAAGTACGGCTTTTATGGAGGCGGGTGCGCAAATCTTTGTGACGTCATATTGGAGGGGGGGTCTAATTTTTTATTACTAAGGAGAGGGGGGAATCGGCCAAAATCACGTGACGTCATTTATGGACATCAGCCGTGTGGCTACTGTGTTAAACGAAGTGCATGGAGGGTGGCTATGTAGCATTGTATAGCGGTTAGGACAGGAGAAATTTATGCGATGTTTTGAACGGGTAACCCGGATACCCGTTTGAAATTTGGACGAGTACCCGGGCAGCATTTCTCAACAAAATTGACAGCCCTACTTACGACAAAACGAACTGTCCTTTTTAATAATTTACCCAAAAAATTAATAACTCCTTTTCAACCTTTGGCTTTGACTTACAATTGTTAATTTTAACCAATAGTTAAATAAATTTTGCACACTGCCAACTTTTATGAATGAGAACAAAACAACAGTAATAGTAATAGAGTGAAAATGAGGTTGAAGTATGAATGGAATGGTTTCCAATGACAGGGCTGCACACGGTACATTTTATTATTCCACACAAAATGAATTATTTGTTTTAGATTCCTGCGGTTGTGTGCGAATCTTTGCTATCTAGAGTCTAGAGCATTTTATTATTTATTTTTATTTATGAATTTAAGGTGTACTAAATTTTAATACTTGGCATCGGCATCACTTACACAAGAATAGCAAAATCGGCGGATATTAATCAATAGACCAATATTAAATCTATTTAAATAATCTATTTTTAAAAATTTAGATTTTAGATTAATAGACATGTGACATGTAAATAAGCCCAGATCTGTTAATAATTAATGTCATCTGTCGTATTATCATAATAATCATATTATATGTCGTTTATATATAAAGAAGAGTTTCTTCAGATATTATATAATATTATAGTTATAGATTATAGCGACTAAGATTAATCGTGACAGAAGTTGCATATGTCGTAACTCGTAACGCTAGCAAAATCCTGTCGAATCGTCTGCTGCTATGACATGTCGTGACGCTAGCAACATCCCATCAAATCGTCTGCTGCTATGAAAGTGACAGTTGTGTCGTAGTCGTAACGCTAGCAACATCCTTCAGAATTCTCTGCTGTTACGACATGTCGTAGCAGCCGTTTCCTGGCTAGCGCTACAACATATCGCAATGCTATCAAGCTTTCATGGACTCATTGATCATTGAATTTTTGTACTTTGCGCAATCCGACAATCCGGCATCCTTCCGTCTCGCGAGACGATGGTGCATCACCGTTGGGTTGGGTTGCATTTCCTCGAGTGACTGTGCAGTCCTATCCTTGAGTGACAGTCTTTGCCACAGTTTTTACACACGAGTTCTGTGCTTCCAAATGTTTTGGCCTTTCTCCTAGCTCTTCTGTCTGCAGCCTCCTCCATTCTTCGCTCCTCGGCTACTATGACGCCCTCTTTGACAACTGTGCGCCACGTAGATCGGTCTTCTGCCTTACACTCCCAGTCACTTGTATGTATTTTGGCTGCTTTCATGTCCCTTTGACAGACATCTTTAAATCGCAAGCGTGGGCGACCTGTTTTCCTCTTTCCTGAAGCAAGTTCACCATATAGGAGGTCCTTCGGGATGCGGCCGGGGCTCATTCTTTTGACATGTCCTAGCCACCTCAGGCGTCTTTCACTAAGAATTGAGAACATGCTTTGGGTATTGGCACGCGTTAGTACCTCACTATTAGACACTTTTTCTTGCCATTTAATACCAAGGATGCGGCGCAAGCATCTCAAATGGAAGCTGTTAAGCTTACGCTCTTGTGATGTATAAGTGGTCCATGTCTCGCTCCCATATAGTAGTGTACTGATGACACAGGCTCGATAGACGCACAGTTTGGTTTTCTCCGTTAGCTTGGTGTTTTGCCAGACCCGCTTATTTAGTTTAGCCATTGTTGCGGCTGCCTTGCCAATTCTGCTGTTTATTTCTTCTTCAATGGACAGTGTATTGGAGACCTTGGATCCCAAGTAGGTGAAGCTGTCCACAACCTCCAAGTTTTCATTATCGATATTTATGGTAGGAGGAGGTCGAGTGTCTTGGGCCATGATGTTTGTCTTTTTCAAGCTGATTTGCAGACCAAATTCTTTGCAGGCATTGGAGAAGCTTGACACGAGTTGTTGCAAACCAGATTCTGTATGTGCTGTTAGTGCCGCATCATCCGCAAATAGTAGCTCTCGAATTAGGACATCCGTCGTTTTGGTCTTGGCTCGGAGGCGGGCAGTGTTGAAAAGTCCTCCATCAGCTCTGGTATGTAACCAGATTCCCTCACTGCTATCCTTGAATGCGTATCGAAGAAGTACAGAGAAGAATATTGCGAAGAGTGTTGGTGCGAGTACACAACCTTGTTTAACTCCGCTGCTGACAGGGAAGGCCTCTGACTTAGCTCCATCGAACTGTACTGTGCCAAGCATATTTTCATGGAACTGTCTGATGATGGCAAGTAGGTGAGGGGGACATCCAATTTTTGCCAGTATTTGGAATAGCCCGTTGCGACTGACTAAGTCGAAGGCTTTTGTAAGGTCCACAAATGCAATGTATAGTGGCATCTGCTGCTCTCTGCATTTTTCCTGGAGCTGTCGTATGGAGAACACCATGTCTATGGTAGACCGACCGGACCGGAAACCACACTGAGATTCTGGATAGACGCGGGATGCTAGGCTTTGTAAACGTTTTAGTATAACGCGGGCAAAGGTCTTTCCTACAATACTAAGGAGTGAAATGCCGCGATAATTATTGCAATCACTCCTATCACCTTTGTTTTTATATAGTGTCACTATATTTGCATCCTTTAGGTCTTGGGGGATGTAGCCCTGTTCCCAGCAGAGGGACAGAATCTCGTGCAATGGTTGGAGTAAAGCTGTCTTGCCACTCTTTAGAACCTCTGGTGGTATTCCATCATTCCCAGGCGCTTTTCCACAAGCTAGACTGTCAATTGCTTTGCTCAGCTCTTCCTGTGTGGGCACGACATCAAGTTCTTCCATGAGTGGCATATCTGGGATGTCATCTAGAGCGGTGCTGGAGACTGTGGTAACTGTTGAATACAATTCCAGATAATGCTCAACCCACCGTTTTAGCTGTGCTGCCTGGTCTTGAATAATTTCTCCATTTTTGGACTTTAGGGGAGCAGCTTTTGACGTCAAGGGGCCCGTTGCCTTTTTGATGTTTTCGTACATGACTTTTGCATTGCCCATGTCTGCAGCTGATTGTATACTGGAACAGAGCTTAAGCCAGTAGGTATTGACACATTTACGTGCAACCTTTTGGGCAAGTGACTTAGCTGTTTTTAAAGCATGCAAATTGTCAGGTGTAGGCTTTTCCTTGTAAGCCATAAGAGCTTTCCTTTTTGCTTCAGTGACGGGTTTCATCTCGTCCCAATGTTCATCAAACCAGTCCGTGTTTTTGTGAGATTTTTTGCCAAAGGCTTGTATTGCGGATGTATAGATTGTGTCTCTCAGTTGCGTCCATTTGGAGTCAATGGTGACGCATGGGGACATCTTTGAGAGACTTTCCTTCACCTTGTCTTTGAACAGCTGCGCTATCGCAGGGTCTTTCATGCAGGAGGTATTGATGCGTGGACTTCCCTTTTTCTTTGTGTGGTACGAGTTTTTCCTCATTATTCGTACTTTGCTGGCGACAAGGNACGTATATAATATAGGTAACTTATAAAATATAGTTCCTTTATTTCTTTGAATTTTTAAAAATCTTTGCTTTTAATTTAATTTAATAAACTTTATTTTAACGCTTTTCCTTTTTGAAACTAATTAATGAGGAATTAGCCGCCCCCTCCCTTTTTACACACAATCTGCCGCCTTGAGCTTGGCTCATGTTTCATGTACAATAAGTTTTCATTTTACAACAGGAGAGACTGTCAAATTTTAAGAATCATTTAAGCTACCACTACTTCAGTTTTACATTATCATACTACTTAAGTACTTTTCAGGACAGTAGCATAAGAATCAGAAGAATTTATATCCATTAATGAGTTTGAAGTTTTGACTTTTGAAAAGTTCACATGCCTTAAGATAGATCGTTTATTTCTGTAATTATTTTCTTTTATTTCGATAAAAATCTCAACTTTCTTATAATTTTTTTTCTTAGACACTAATTAACGACCAGGAATTTGCCGCCCCTGGCAAAGTGCCGCCCGGGGCATTTGCCCCCCTTGCCCCCCCTTCGCTACGCCACTGGCTGTGGAAGGCATAATCATTACATCTGCTGACTGCTGATATATTTCACAAAACATACGGTTAACATGTAGAATCTCAACCGTGACGTCATTATCGGTGGCCATCTTGTTGCCATGGCACGTGACTTTTAAAAAAGGCATAGTATAATATAGTTCTGCATTTTTATATTTTTAGAATATATGAGGGGAGAGAGGATCCTCCCCTCAACCCCTCCTCTGTTTTTTTATTAATTTTTTTTTTATTTTTAGAATATATGAGGAGAGCGAGGGCCCTCCCCCCTCCCCTCAACCCCTCCCCTGTTATTTTTCATTAATTTTTCATTAAATTTACAAGTTTCCCCCCGCAAGGGGAGGTAATAAATAAATAAGAAAACAAACATGATTCAAAGGAAGGAATCCTCGCTCCAAGCAACGGTAGCGTTGTGACGTCTCGGTCGAGATTCTTCACTTCAGCCAAACATACAGTTATGTATACACTTATCACATAATTTAATTCTATTGAACACAGTACACAGTGTTACAGTCATGTATTATAAATATATCAAGAGATTTACTTGTTTGTGATTATTCATTCAGTTTCAGCTCAAAATATTACTTTTTTGTGGTTAATATAAGAATCATATATTATTTATCTTCATGCCCTTTCCCCTTGTGTCAAACACAAATTTGCTCTCAGACCCTGGCCTCTCTCTGATTTCCCACTTAACCACATTTAAAAAATATTTTTGCTGCAGATATTGCATCCTATAGCAATAATCTTTCAACACTCTTCATACAAATTTTATTTTGCAACCTTCTGCATTTTCCGCTTAGCTCTCTCAGCTCTGTTAGTTACGAAAAGTTGAATTAAAGTAAAGGAAGCCCTTATGCCTTAAGTCCTATTGTAATTTTTTTACGGCTGCAGAAATTAATTATTAATTTCTCGATTGATCGTTACAAAATTTTAACAATTAAATTAGTTTTAACGATTAATCGCCCCATCACTTACAATTTATTGGAAGTCAAAAAGTAAAAAAAAAAACATAATAAAAAATAGCAGCCAATAAATAATAAATTTCCTGACGATTGCAAAAACATTTTTGTTTTAAACTATTGACTGACAGTAATTTTCAAAATGTTGATAAAGTTTGCATACGACGGTTCTAACTCTTCGCGTACTTATCAAACCAAATGAAAAGTGTATTAGGCTAATGGCAGTAATGGAGTAAAGAGCAAGGTTACATTTTCAGTTTAAGTTAAGTTTTTATAAAGTTTAAAGTTAACATGTTTAGTAGATAAGTAGGATTAGTTTTCGGAGTAGTCTTTTACTTAGACCTATTGTTAGGCCTACGGGTAGATGATGCTCGTTAAAAACCTTGGCTGGTAGTTCATCTAGGAGAAGGAAACTCCGAATACAAATCCTCCGCTGCCTTGCGGCTATACCTGCCTTGCGGGAAAGGCTAAGGGAGTAAACCCTGAAAGAAAATCAGGAATTGGAGCACCTACAGGCGGTCTATACATAAGACTTATGTACATACCGGCAGCTCCTGCGACGCCAATGGCAGCCAAGCTGCATCGACGCAAGTCGTTCCCTTGGTTACACCATTGACGTGGAGAGGGGGGATATGCTGTATGGGCAGCAGCTAATTCTCCATAATACCCGCCCAGGCTTGCATCACCTCTGGAGAGGACACTCCAGCGTCGCCGCAAGGTGTCGACAAAACACGGGAAGCAGCAGTTACCGGTTATAAGCCAAAGCTCAATTGACGTAGAGCTAGGCGCCAGGGGCTGCTTCCGACGGTGGGAGAGACTACCAATGTCTCACTGGACAGCTACCGCCCGCCTCAAACTGGGCAGCCCCCAGTCAAATAGGTGCTATCCCGTCATGGCCTGTACTTTGCGCACAGACCAACAAACCTTACACTTTTACAACTTCAGCCTCAGCGACTACAGCCTACAGTGTGTTTACTACAATTACTGCAAACTTCAAAATAAAACTCAAACTCAAAGTAGTCAAAGGGACGCCATTCTTATTCATTTTTATTTTCTAGAAGTTTGCTTAGGTTAGCTTTATTCAAGTCAAATACAAAACACTTAAACTTGGGTTTTATGAAACAAGTATGCGTTTGAAATAAAGACTTACATTAAATTTCGTAAACAATTTAGTAAATTGTATTTTGCCAAGACCATGCTTGATTGACAATGGCTCGATAAAAAGAGGGTCAAAGTGTATTCATTATTACAAACAAGGGCTGTAATCAAGAAGCACAATTCCAAATCTGAGATTCTCATTTTTGTTTCTTTTTAATTTTATAATTAACTTCAGCGTTTGCACCACCACCCCAACCCCCGCAACTTATTTTTTAATATTTATATATAGATTATATATATATTTCATTCAACTCAAAAGGTCTCTCATCTTATCTTTACTTTATTATCTTATCTTATCTGTTACAGACGCTCCTTCTATACACAAAAGTATTGCGTCCTACGTCATATTATTATTATTGATTAATATTAAAATCCAGATGACATGACATGATCCCTTACCCCACATTACATTGTACTTATACATTATACTTAATTACACTTTAGTGTCTGTCCAAGAGGCTCCCTTTCACCTACCCAGCAGGGCATAACCTTTGTCAAAGTCTTTGTACAGAGTCATGCTCAGTGACGTTTTATGGACTATATATCATTATCATGTGTATTATTGGTAAGCCCTCCTCATTCTTAATTAACTGCAAACTAAGTAAGCGACTTTGCACACGATTTTTTGTACTTAGCGCACAGACCAACAAACCTTAGAGGAAACATTGCTTATGAGATGATAAATTTTAAGTTTTTGCTTTAATCAAAATTAACGATTAATTAATGGTTAATTTTTAAAGTTAACTATTAATTTCAAATTTATCGTTAAACAGCCCTAGTTAAAACCAAATAAAAAATATGTTAAAGAAATAAATGAACTATCCTAAAATATGTGAAAACTTCCGAAAAGAAAAATATTTAATCGTCGTCGGTGGTTTTGGTGCCTGTGTGATAATTGCGCATCGTAACCTCTTTGAGACGGTCCTGGTTAGAGCTTTATTTAAAGTACTGTAAACGTTTATTAAATTTATCTCTGCTGTATGCTTTATTTTTCTGGGGAATTTTTCCATTAAAGTTTTCAATTCTGGATTTTCTGGATTTCGCTGGCCCTCTAAGAAAATCTTTTGCTCTAAGCGATTTCCTCTCATTTCAATGAAAACAGAACTCATGAGCTGCTCGTTCCTAACAAGGACAACCAAAATGATCAGTTGCCTCGACAACACTTCATACATTCATCTGTTTCTTGGTCCCTGCCCTCCAGATCCCGAAGTAATCCTCACGCTCACAGAAACACTGGCAAACCCCTTGGAGTCATAATGATCAAACCATTTATTGTGGGCTCTTAACATAGAACAAGAAACCAATGATGCCTTTAAATCAGATAAACCAATACTTATAAATGTAAGTATATATACATATAATAAATGTATTTATAATATAATTTAAATTTAAGGCGGTGATGTAGTGAAGCAGTTTGCCAGTTGGGCGGGGCGGAACATAACTTTTCTGCTCCATTTTCTATGAAAATGTTATATTTTACTTTTCATAGAAAATGGAGCCGAAAAGTTATGTTCCGCCCCACCCCACTGGCAAACTGTTATATTTTGTTATATTTTACAATTCTGAATTCTTGCCATATAATGAACTTTGAGATTGTTCTACGCTTATTGAAAAAATATAAAAAATATTAATAATAACATAAAATTTAAAAAAAATGGAGTTCGTCTATAATATAGATTCTATTTTCCAGAGGCGTCACGAGGACGTGTGGGCCGCACTAGGGGACACCATCACCAAAGTGTAAACTTCTGTATGTTCCCGTTACATGTATTTGACACTGTCATGCGCAGGGAAGGTCTATGGATTGAGTTGTAAGGGGTTTGGGGTGGGGTGGGGGGGTAACAACATGAGTTACCGTACTGCATCAATACTATTTATGCCTCTGATTGCTTCACTAACTTCATTCACAATTCTAGATTTCATTTATTTATAATCAGTGGCGTCGCTAGGGGGTGCGGTGGGGGCGGGCCGCCCCGGGTGACACCATCAGGGGGGTGACACCAGACAGTAAAATTCTATATATTCCCGTTATTTGGCACTGGAAAACTCGGAGGAGTTCTATGGGTTAAATCATGACGGGGTTACACCAGGAGTTACCGCCCCGGGTGACACCATGAGCTACCGCCCCGGGTGACACCAACCCTAGTGACGCCTCTGTTTATAATTTATAATTGAGATAATGGAGCTTCGACGGCCAATCAATTTAAAAAATGAGGCCAATCGACAAAAGATATTATTATTAATTCGTACTTAATTAATTCGTGATGATGATTCGTGACAATTTAATAAGGGATTTGGGGGCGGAAGGGGGGGGAATTATTTAAGATGTCATGCCGTCATTGGTGGATAAATGACTGTCCATACATTCACCACTAAAATCACCATCACTTAAGCTGGCTGATTAGAATAGCTTTAAACGAACATTTAAATGTTATATTTTGTTTGCTATAAATCTTGTATAAGGCTGGAAATGGGCCCAATCCTTTTTCACTTCTTTTTTTAAGTATGTTATTTTCTCAAGCTTGAACAATATTTATACAATACCTAATACAAGTCTTGTGCATATCTATTTTTTTCAGGAGTGAAACTGTTGGTAGTCGTTAAAATTATATAAATAATTTTAAGATAATTTAATTGAATGATTAAAATTGAATCTTAAAAATTAAAAAAACAAAAAACACAAAAATAAATCACAAACTATCAGTGGTTGATTTGATTAGTTTATTAAACCATATCAAAAAACATTAACAATACCCCTAATGGTCATTGCAATTATTTATTTCCATATACATTTGACACTTGGATGTTTAAAATGCTAAGGATTAATAGAAAGCAGATATGGGAGTATTCATAGTATTTTCAACAAAAGGCACACAATTCATATTGGAAACATAATTGTTATAGGGACCCTTCCATAAATGACGCCACACACTTTAAAAACGGGGTGGGGGTTACACATTTCATACTCATTTTCAAATAGAAAATACTTTTAAGGGGGGCGGNGGGGGGGGGGGGGGGGGCACAAAGCTTTGTGTCGTCAGATTGGAGGGGGTCTAATATTTTGTAATGATGTCTGACGGGGGGAGGGGGGGAAGGGGGTTAAAAATTGACCAAAATTGCAAAACGTTAGTTATGGACGGCCTCAAATAGTACTTGCAATAAACGAGTCAAGAGCTTTATAATAAAAATATGTTAGTCTCTATTTCTTTTTTTTTTAAATATATATTTTTTTTAAATTTTAATTTAAATAAAAATTACATACATGTTATGTTTCATTTAATTACAATGTATAAGTATAAATATAAGTTACATATTCAAAAGAAAATAATGCTTTCTGGGTAAAATGAGAAAAAAATCAATTATGTCAAGTTGCAGAAGTGCACATTTTAACATTTAAACATGGCAAAACTATTTCTTCTTTAATCAAACCAGTTAAGCTAAACCTCCTTTTCTGGGTTTTATTGGGTTTTGGCACTTTGATATATAAATAAGTGGGCATTAAGTGGCATTTGGTTGAAATTTGGCAATGCGGCCCCAAAAAGGTTCACTACCACTGAGTTCGTATGTGCAGATTTATTAATAAGGATTTAATATGCCATAATAATAAAGTTTGTTTTTTAAAGCTAAATACACATTTTTCAATTTTTACCCATAGTCAACATAAAAATTATTAAGTATCTTCAAAATAATAATGTTTTTAAAAAAATTAGTATATAGTTTTTTAAAAAAAGGTAAATTAAGTAACATTTAAAGACTAACTTATACTATATTTATATAATATAATATTATGAGAATGTAATTTTACATTTACATTTTAATCAATAAACTAGTGTTGACAAAAATACTTAACTTAAAATTATAAAGAAAGTAAGACACAATTTAAACTTTTATAGAATGTCTAACAATATTTTTAAAACTCTATTTCAATTCATACTAATAAGGATAAATATTCACTAACTTGCATGGTCCTGTCATTTTCATAATAAGTTTTAGTAATTGTATTATATGGTAATGCCAGATATCATTTAAAAGATAGTAAAGTAAAATATAATTTACATTAATATATCAGTCAAAAAAAGGAAATAATCTTAATAGGAAATCACAATGATACATTTTAGTTTTTATAACTATAACAAACTGGCAAGTAAACAAAATAAATAGCCTACATCATTTAGCTCAAATATTTTATTTGAAAGAAGTGTACAGGGTCAGGTAAGAATTATATTAAATTAAAGAACAAAAATTACAGTTAACCTCAAAGATAGAAAACAATTTTGATTTGCTTTAGTAGCAAGACACCCCAATACCCTAATGAATAAATTTATACTTATTACAGTTATGTTTTTTGGAAAAAGACTTATTAAAATAGTTAATAATGGCCATAAGCTCTACTACTGCTACCGCGAAAGCTAGGTTTATGTGTATAATAAATAAAACTTTTTTAAACATTAAATAAATGTGTTTTCAATGAAATAGTAAGCCTTTCAAAACTAACAAAGAATTTCTGTGAATTTAGTAAAGAATCACTGAAGCTTGTTTGAACATAACAGAATGATAAATGAACAGTTTTGTTAAGTTAAGCTATATTATTGCAAGTAGAGCCTAAACTAGGGAGTGATAAATATTAGGGCCATAATGAAATAGCAATAAAAAAATAGTTCATAAAGTATAATCTTTACTTTGATACGAAATTTGAGAAAGATGTTGGTTGACATCTTAAAGGATTTTTGCTCAGCAGTGTAAACAGATAATCAGAGGCAAATCTTTTTGGAATATATTACAGTCTTTTGGAAGGAAGATGTGAGCCAAGTAAAAGTACAGCACATTTTTCACTGATGGATATATTATGAACAACAAACTATTGTTACTGCACTGACTGACACAACAGACAAAATATAAATAAACTAGGGCTGCAGAAATTATCGAATAATTAAATCAATTATCAATATAAAATTTAATCGATTAAAATTCTATTGATTATTAAGAAAATATTTCTTTTTTTCTCCAATTTTTAAAAATAATTTATATTTTTTGTTACTTACATACTTTTACCTTGCATCATTATTATTTATTTAGACGTGCATACTAAAACAAAAACGTTTTTCTTCCTTATTTCTTGCATAGCAGAACGAATTAGCTGTGTTATGTTATAAAATTTGGGAGCCATGGAATTACTGTGACTTATCCGATTTCGCCAGTGGCGTAGCTGGGNACACGCACACAAACACACCGACTTAGAGAAAGCGTGTTAAGCAACGCGAGGCAGCTCTCTCAAACTAACCAAACCCATGTTGCTTTTTATAATTACACAGTAATTAGTTCTGTAATAGCCACTTGGCAGGCAGTTATGCCAGGTAAATAAAAAAAATCTTATTAAATAGATTGTTGCTATTTTAGATATAGAGCGGTTTGTTAATATAATAAATACAGGACAATTTTTTTTGTCTTATAGATTTACAACGGTTAGGTTTTAAATAAATTGATGATATATGGCAATTCGGTATTATTATACACTTGGGGCGATTTGGTGTTATATAGGGCAGTCAAGTCAGGTGATGATAGAGTAGTTATAGAACAACGAGTTTCATTAGAGATATATAGGGCAATGTGACGTTATCATTTTTAAAAAAGATATACGCCATTTTGCCATTAAAGATATAGGTATGTTGGTGTTATTATAATTATAGATACGTGAATAAGGAAGAAATGTACTATGAAAGTTAATGTAATAGAGTTTGATAAGAATAGTTACTATTGTTTACCTCAGTGGCGTAGCTAGGGGGGCGGTAGGGCGGTCCGCCCCGGGCGGCACTCATTCAAAGGGCGGCATTTGGGGGCATTTAAAAAGTAAAGCCATTTCCAACAACCACCCTTTTTCTTTTGAAGGGGAAAAACCAAAGTGAAATATAATATTTTTAATTTCGAGTCTTAATTCACGGATTCGTGCAACATTTGTTTGATTACATAGTATTTTGTTATAACTTAAGCTAAACCGTTCTGAAATTAAAAATCGCTTTAAAAAAAGTATTGATTTGTTTTTAAAATTAAGCGGTATACTTCACATATGGTTGTTTTATAAGACAACTGCAGAAAAAACAACACATCACCGCTGGTCCGAATATATGTCGTATTAATATCGCCACGACAGTATCTGCGTAAAATTTCGACATGCGCAGAATGATGCGCTAACAAGTACCTTTACTGTTTAACTTGCAAGTAGTAATTTATATTACTGTTTCAGTTTTCATAAAATCTTTGTAAGGTAACTTATTAAAGATTTTTTTTTAAATTATGCAGCCCGAAAAGCTTGTGTTTTTCATTAAAATACTGCTATTCATTAAAAATGCTACGCTTATCCAATTTAAGTAATGTGTAAATAATTTGAATTCTTCTATTGTATGGAAAATTATTAAGATTTAAGGCAAGAACACGAAAATATTCAAATTTCACCGCTTATAACCACTAAAATAGCATCAATAATTTCGACAAAGACATACATTACTTAAAAATTTCAAGCGTCTTGGAAAAAATGACATTCATCTGAAGTAACTAGTAAAACGAAATAAGAGGCTGTAATTTTACTTAGTTTATTGCAATCTGTTTCTTTTCTATGGTAACTCAATTTAATGGAACATTTTTTTAAAAAAAATATTCAAACCCATTTCGTGGAACAAAGATAGACTATGTGCTAATACAGAACGCTGTTATAGAAAATTGGAGATATCAACTTAACGCAGAGTTAAAATTAGGAATATATGCGTGGGGAAAATTCAGCATACTTGGTTTTATCTCTAGAGCAAGAAGAACATCGAGTAATGTTTTTATTCATGGATGCAATTATAAAAGAAAATAAAAGAACGGGCTCATCAGTAACATGTCTTTGCAAGAAGGTTATCGTGTATATTACCATGTAACCTATTAAATTAAGAATTTGAACATCAAATAAATTTCTTTATTTACATTGATAATCAACAGTTTGATACTGAAAGAGGAAGAATCCTGTTTTTTATGGCTGTACACAGGGCTGGTCTCAGCTATTGCGGGGCCCTTTTCAAATTAATTTGCGAAAAGGATTGCGTGGGGCCTGCAGTTTGGGTAAAGGTATTAATAATGATAACAAGTGAAAATTAAGATTCGTGGGGCCTATGAAAGTGCGGGGCCCACTGCGACCGCATAGGTTGCAGTAGCCTAAGACCAGCCTTGGCTGTACCTACACTACAAGAAGAGGCATTATGTTTTTAAAAAAACTGGGGAAAGGCCCATTGATCCATTAAAATATATTCAACGGTATAGATTGGAGAATTCTTTAACCAACATTAAATTTTTGCTAAGAACACTATTTTAGGAATTGATTTCAGCGTATATAGTTGTGAAAGGAGCTTCTCCAAACTAAAGTTGAAAAAAAATATATTCGTTCCACAATAAGTGATTTAAGACTAAAAAGTCTTGCATTTAAAAAGTCTTGCAATATTGTCCATAGAGCATGATAGTACAAATAATTAAAATTTGGATAACACATTAATCGATTTTTCTACTATAAAAGTTTGGTAAGTAATTGTATAAATATTAAATGTTTACAAACTGATACATACAATTTCTTTGTTAATAAAAAAAATTCTTTAATAATAAATAAAAATAAAAGCATTTATTGGTTAATGTTTTTTGGGTGTAAATTTGGAATATGTTTTGTCTCATTTGGGGCTGGGGGGACTTGCGACCCCAATAACATTCTTGTGGCCTTAAAAAAATGTCTTGTATTTTTTAAAAATGTGTTTTTATAGTTATATAATCTCATGCGGCCTCTTTTATTACTGCTTACAAAAATAGGGCATTCAATTGTAAAAATTTTCCCCACCTTTAAAAAGGTACTTCATTACAATTAAAATTATTTATTTATGTTTAGTACTTGATTTTAAAAAAGACCATACTAATCGATGATTTTTCACCCCCTCCCGCTCGTCACACGTCGTAAACCAAACTTAGACCCCTACCTCAATGTGACATCACAAAGATCCCCCCCCCCAATAAGAGCAAGATGAGCATGTTTCAAATCATTTTATTTCCATTTAGTGTAATTAAAGTAAGGCTGCACTCTAATATCGTAACAGGCGTGAAGCCACGCAAAAAGTCATTAAATAAAGTGTGGGCATTCATGTATTTAAGTGGAACTTTAATTTAAAGTTGCGCGTTTTGAATGACGTCAAATGTGTTACTCCTCTCTTCTTCCCCCCCCCCCATGCATGATGTCATTTATGAGCGGCCCCCTAAAAGGGCGGCATATTGTAGACCGCCCCGGGCGGCAAAAGCTCTAGCTACGCCACTGGATTTCGCACAATAATGAATTGCGACTTAACAGGATCTATATATGCGTTATTAAAATATAATCAATCGATTAATTTTTTCTGATTAAAAACAATTTTTAAAAAAAAATTGGTACCAGCCCTAAAATAAACATGTTTTATCTAGCTTAAATGATCATATGTTTTCCTTCATGAATGTCAGTCCAACCATGTACAGTATCTAAACATAAGCTAATTTTTTATTTTGGTAGAAAAAATGAATTAATTATATTTCAAGTAGCAAAGTAAAAAGTTGAACAAAAATTTTAAAAATCTATTCGACATCAAATTGCATTCAACTACTGCTGCAATAATTTTTGTTAAAGCTTTAGCAGCATCTTTAGCATATATGTATCTAAAAATGAGTTTTAGATCAACCATTTTGATCTTCATCATATGGCCAAATTGAGTGAGGTAGGAGATTTTGATAAGTTGTAAAGAAATAATATGGCAAAGTGGTTTAGCTTTAATAAGTAACAAGTTTTAGTATTTACATTTTTGCAAAAATGCTGCCCGGTGAAAGAGAAAACTATAACTGTGAATTATTCTATCAAATACTTAAAAAGTTTTGATTGCAGGTTTTAAATATGAGTAGCTAAGCTGGCAGAAAATATTCCAAAGAGTAGATCCCTTGCTTCTATTAAAAGCAACAATAAAACTTTAAATGACATGCATAGACCTTGTTAAATAACATGTTTTTTTTAACTCTGCAATTTCAGAACATAGAAGCAAATTTTTAAAATTTGTAGTAATTTTTTTTTTAATTGTAAAAATGCCATAAGCAGGA
This sequence comes from Radix auricularia, assembly GCA_002072015.1. Taxonomy (NCBI): domain Eukaryota; kingdom Metazoa; phylum Mollusca; class Gastropoda; family Lymnaeidae; genus Radix; species Radix auricularia. Next base: position 541,015 of record MUZC01002090.1, on the reverse strand, counting down.
TGCTCTTATCTAGACCTTTAAACTGATATCTCATAAGCATATATTTTACTATGAAGCAATATTGCTGTTCAAAATAAACATTTTTGAATAAAATTTAGATATATGACATGTGATCATAATTTAAAATTATTGCAAGATTTAAAATTAAACTTCAATAGGAACTTTTCAAAATGCTACAGTTTTTAAGATAAGGAAGTAAAGCAACCAAAACTTTAAAAATTGGTTAACTTTGTACATTTTCTTGAATCTTCAAAGACAATAGACTGAACTTATTGAGTTAGTGTAAACATAATAAAACAGTTAAGGAAAGCACTGGCAACTAATAACCATTAATTTGTAGAAAAATTATTTGAAATTATATTAGCCCTTTAAGCTATGTAAGATAAAAAATAATGAAACAAGCTGAAAAAAGCCTTAAATTCAATTTTTCCTTTAAATTCTAAATTGGATGCAAGCCAAACATGTTATAAACTTATGAATTAATAATTTCACTAGGGGGCCGCGGTGGTCGAGTGGCAAGCGCGCTTGACTAGCATTCCGATGGGCACGAGTTCGAATCCATGGGAAGCCAAGGACTTGTTCCCGGGGCCTAGGGCGCCCCTGAGTTCCACCCAGCTCCAAATGGGTAAAAGCAGCGGGGCAATGCGTGGAACCCTTAGCCGTGGCATGTGAACGCTGCATCACTTGCCAAAAACAACTGCTGCCTTGCAGATGGTCTTGGCTGACCAATGGCTATGGAAGCAAATCCAGAAAATACAGCAGGCTGAAGTCGGAGACCACAGGCCAATTGGCGCAAAACTCGTGGCATGCAAAAACTCAATATTCAATATTGAGAACGAAGAAGAAGAAGAAGAATTTCACTTAATAAGTTACAAAACTGAATTCCTTATAGTTACCTCTGGCAAGAAATAAAAAAATGTGTTTGCATTTAAATTAAATATACACAAGGCCAACATCTCAAGTAAAATAAGAAGTTAAGCCTCTTATATTACATTAGTTAAATATGGAAATATACTTGAATTCATTTGAATAGTTTGAAATTAATAGAATAACAGGACCATGTTTTTCTTTCAAAAGCAATTTTTTTGTAAATACATAGTAAAATGTACTAAATGTACAAATTATTTAAAATATTTTTTTTAAAAAAATACAATAAAAGAAATATTTTAAAAATTTAAAAAAATAAGAAGGCAGTGTGACATTTTTGTGTGAAATCTTTTTTTAAAAAAATAATTGAACTTGTCATCATTTCAAAGTCAGGGTGGTTCCAAAGATAAGGGGTGCCAATAGCAAAACTTCAAAATGGTAATCACCGATAAAATTTAAAATCACCAATTTTTTTTTTAACTTTCAAAACATTTAGTTTAAAAAAAAAGATTTTGCAATCTAGCCTTTGTGCAGTACATGGCATTTCGTTATTTATTTCACTAAACATATTGATATATATAAGATTTGTAGGCCACCACCCCATGTAGGCACTGGTTAATTTTGCCCAACCCATTTCAAAATGCTACCAATATTTACTAACCTAAAAAAATGATAATTTTCACACTCATTACTTAACAATGAAAATAATTACTTTAGAAGCTATGAAATGATATATATCCAGTCACCTCTACTGAAATAATTGAAGCGTTTCAAATGTTTCCTTTTAAGAGTTTTGTGGCAGGGTAGGGAGGCTTGAGTTTCTGGTCTGGTCACTTGTAATCATCCATCAGTATTGACTGCAACATCATAATGTAATCTCCTTTCTGCATAACAATAAATTTTAAAAGATATAGATTGGATGATCTCATTTCAATTTTTAAAATAATTTTAGTGAACAATTTATTGAAGTTAAGGAATTGTTCTTTAATAATTATAAATAATTTCCAACCTAAAATTAAATATTTTAAAACTTAATAATTTTTATATACAAAGAAGGTAATTTGTAGTTATCAGTTCTCGAATGTATGCCAATCGTGCTCACAGTTCATTTTGATCATTATCTGAAAATAGCATGATCTAATCTAATGTTAACATAAATGCATGAACATGTACCAATTTGAAGGTGGGTTTCACGAAGTCTGACAGTTATGCTAAAAGAGACATTTTGTGGACCATGGACATCTATGTCTGGAGGTGGAATTACTGGAGCTTGTATTTGAGTAATCAGAGGAGTAAGGGTAGACAAGTCAATATCCTCCTTACGATCCCCCTCGATTGACTCTTCTGCTATGTTATCACCTCCCCTCTGATGAAGATAAAGGCAATTAATTATGATGCTAATGATCATGAGTGAGTTCAAATTATATTTAATATTTTATGGAGAAAAATAGCATCATGGGCACATAGAGTAAGTATAATTAAAATACTTTTAATAGTGGTTAAAATTTGATAAAAGTTTACTAATTATTTCTAGAATTTAGACTTAAGCAACCATAATTATATTTTTGTATTTATTTCACCAAATTTGAAAAAAAAAGTTTTTAAATAAATAAATATATCAGAAATATTTTCTTAAATTTTAATAGATCAAATTAATTTTAATCGATTAAAATTAATTTCCGCGCCCCTAATTTACATAGAATATATCTTATTTATATTTATAATTTATATTAAAGTATATAGTATATTAATCTTACAATAACTTTACTACAGCAGCTCATTTGATGATGAAGATTATTGTGTTCAGTGCTTGTTTAGGTATATCACCAGTCACCCCCAAACCCCAAAACTCATACAATAATTAATATAATCATTTAAATAGTTGAATCATCCTCCTTGTTATTGTCATTAGATTAGCAAAGGGATCATTAAATCCATAAAGTAATGAGTAAGTCTTGGCATTGTGCCATTAGACTTCATTAGAGTTAGTTCAGTTTCATGAGTTAGTTCAGTTAGACCAGCGTTTGTCAACCGCTGTTCCGCGGCACTATAGTGTGCCGCGACATGTTTCCTGGTGTGCAGCGGGATATTCTTGTAAATTAGCGGCAGTGCGGCACCAAAGGCTTTGTAAGCAGAGTGAAGGAAAGAAATCCAGATGTGATTGTTACGCATTGTTTTTTTACACTGTGAGGCCCTCGTAGCCAAGACTTTACCAGCAGACCTAGTTCCTGTGTTGGATGATGTTGTGCGCATGGTAAACTTTGTAAAGTCACGACCCGTGAAAAGTCGCATGTTTTCAGCTTTGTGTGAGGAGATGGGAGCGAAGCATAAAACCTTGCTGTTTCATACAGGGGTCCGGTGGTTGTAACGTGGCAAGGTCTTGGTTCGTGTGTATGAACTGCGGGAGGAACTTCAAGTGTTTCTGACAAATGAGAGGTCAGATTATGCAAAGCGGCTTGCGAGTGATGAGTGGTGTGCAAGGCTAGCATACCTGGCAGATATTTTTCATCATCTGAATGAGCTGAACATACGAATGCAACGCGGAAATGAAAATCTGCTTACAAGTACAGTTAAAATAAATGGATTCCATTCAAAGGTGCAACTCTGGCATCAACACGTGGAAAGGGGCAATCTTGAAATGTTCACACTCACCAACCAATGGCAAGGTGTTCACACTGCTGCACTGGGTGAGATAATAGTTAAACATTTAAAAACTCTCGAGGAGAAGTTGTCATTTTATTTCTCTCCAGTCTCCACTGAATGCCTTGACTGGGTTAGGGACCCTTATAACTCAGCATCAGTTGGTGGAAAGGACATGACTTTACAGGAGCAGGAGGAGCTAACTGAACTGAGACAAAATCGTGGTTTCAAGCTAAGATTTGCTGATCTACCTTTGGACAGTTTTTGGTTAGATACTGTCAAGGAGTTCCCCGTTCTGGCAAACAAAGCTATTTTGACATTGCTTCCATTTTCCACTACATATCTGTGTGAGACGAGCTTTTCAAGCCTAATTGCTATAAAAACTAAAGACAGAGAGAGACTGAGAGCTGTTGACAAAGAGCTACGGGTGTGTCTTTCTTCGATTGCTGCCAGAATATCAGTTTTGTGTTCAGCCAAACAGGCCCAGGTTTCGCACTGAGTAACTAAAGTTTAAACTGAAATATGAAGCGTTATAAAATACTGTATTATTTCATAATAAAGTAATTGTAAAATAATTTCTTTGTGTTTGATTCCTATTCAAGAGAATTCGTTTATGGTATATTAGTATATATAGTCAATAAAGGCACAGATGTAAATTTGTAAAACATTTTCTAATGGTGGTGTGCCTCGGGATTTTTTTCATGAAAAAAGTGTGCCACAGCACAAAAAAGGTTGAAAAACAATGAGTTAAACTTACTTAGAGTTAGAGTCAGTTAGATAGACTAAGTCTAAGTTAGACTAAGTACTAAGTTAGACATTGACTGACATTCATTGGCGTCGGCGTCATCTATCATTCTCATTCATCAATAGTATTAGTCTAATCAAAATCATTTGACTCTAATGACAAATTGAAGTCAAATACTAATAATTATATGACTTTTGAGTTTTTAAAGATTTTTTAAATGTTGCCCATGGCCATGGCATATGATATAATAATTAATATAGTCATGGCATGAGCCGCATGGTAATTGAATTGTAATTGAAATTGTCAGTAATTGACGAGGCGTTCGACGTTTGAGTGTGAGGGATCGGATATTGATATGTCTTTAAACCACTATTAACTTAAAACAAAACAGCTAAAATAAGAGATTACCACAAAACAAATTTAAAAACGTGCCAAAATTTTATCAATGAATACGTTTTACCACCATTTCCCGAGGGAATTATTATTATTCAGTCAAAAAATCTACTGCTACGGGCACGGGCTAAACTAAATAGGTCACATACTTAGAAAAGGTTAAAGGTCAAATCTAAAATAGTAATAGTAATAGTAATAGTAAACAAATTGTAAATATTTTTATTTTGTATAATCAAGAGAGCCATCAGAACTTTAATTTTAATGATTCAAAAGTTAATATTATTAATTATTATGCAATTTCTTTACTTTCTTAAATTAAGTCTTAATCACTTTCACTTAATTAATTTAAGATTAATCATACCTGGTTATCGGTAACATTAGTAATGACATTAGTAATATTAGCATTCATTGAAAATTGTTACTGTAGTAGCCGTAAATTGTAAAGTGAAAAATGTCCCGATATATAATTTTATTGATTTTTAGTAGTCGATATTATTATAAGTAGCAATAATAGTAATCTCAAACATCAGAGAAAAACTCCTGGAAAAGTGCACTATAAAATCAAAACAGGCACACGGTGTGTCTACAATTAGATCTACACGGTTTTAGTTTTAGGCTTTTGATTGGACAGTACTGAGTATCCAATCAAGTTTTCCCCCACTGTAAATAAGGTGATGTAATTAATTTGAATAATCTCACCCCATTCACGTAACCAATAGAATTTGGACTGGAAGAATTTTAAGATTATTAATATAAAAAAAGAGTGGGTATAACCCAAATCTGGAAAACGTTACCTTTTTTACTATATCCCTCTCGCTCTCTCCCCCCTACTCCGCCCCCCCCCCCGCCGTGTAAGAGACGCGTTGTGGTGACATTGAAAGAGCATACGAGACTACTGCAACAGGCGATTTCCATGGAACACGTGATTTGCGCTGCGATTTGTGATCGTGCGTTATAGTCAACTGAGAGAGTGGCTGGCTATAAAATGTAAGGTTCAAGCAGTGGCGGATTTAACTATAGGGCGGGGGGGGGGGCGGGTTGCCCCCCCGCGCCCCTGTTGGGTCTAAAATGGCGCCCCCCTTAAGACGCACTCGATGAACACTAAAAAGGTGTAACTAGAGCAGAAAAAAAGATTGTTGCTAAACACGTAACTTTTAATCAACACTAAACTGCAATACGACAATATTGGCTAGCTAAATATCATATTTCAAAACTGTAATATCTAATTTGTTCAGTCTGGAGCGTCGCTAAGTGGAAAAGAATAGAGAAGTATTGAAACGAATGATAGACGTGAGGTCGTTCTTTGCAAAACAAGGTTTGAGATTCAGAGAAAATGTATGCTTTAGTGATGGTAGTTGTAGAAATACTGGAAATTTTCGATAAGTTTACTAGCCAACAATGATTTCACTTTGGACAGTCATCTAAAGTTTAAAAAGAAAAAATGAAATTTATTGAAGTCATGAAGGGCAAAATGATTTTATTCAATCATTTGCATCTGAATTATCGGCAGCAATTGATAATGAAGTTTAGTCTTCACATTTCTTTTCTTTAATTATTGATTCAACCATTAATATCTAAAATTGATCAGATGTCAGTTTTAAAATCATGAAATCTTGCGAAAGATTTATAGGATTTTATACTTTGGTAAACAGCAATGCTGCATCCGCATTTGCTGAGAAGATTCCTACGGAACTACAAATTACAAAAGCGAAAATTTGATATCACAATCTGTGGAGGAAATGCATATGATGGCGCATCTGTAATGTCTGGAATTAAGAGCGGCCTTCAAACTTTCATCCAATGCCATCTATGTTCATTGTTGAGTGTTGAGCCCATGTTTTGAATTTGGTCCCTATCGAAGCAATGTCTGTAAACAGTGATGTACAGTTGTTTTTTTGGCACAGCTGAAATGTTGTATGCATTCTTTACGTCTAGTTTACCACGTCCACATACTCTTAAAACATAATAAATCTCAATATTAATCAACAGTAGCTACTCTGAAATGACTTTCTGATACAAGATGGACAAGCCGTAAGCATGCAGTTGATGCAGTTGTTGGATCATTCTCTGCTATTCTAGCCACTCTAGAAGATATAAATTCAAGGTAATCAACAGAATATAAAGGAAGTGTCAGAGCAGAAGCCATAGGACTATCTATTTTAATAACAACAAATTCTTTTGTTTTTTCTGATGCTATTTTTACAAAAGTTGGTTGATATTTTCGTGTTATCAAACCACTTGCATCGCAAGAGTATTGACATTGCAATTGCAAAATGTTTGATCGATGTTGGAAGAAAACAGTTTGTTGAAATGAGAAGCGACCAAGCTTTTTAAAATTGTGAGAGTAGATGTCTAATAATTTATTAAAGAAAATTGTTCCAATTAGATTTTAAATACAAAATTTAAAGTAACGCGAATTGCAAAAAATAAAAGCATGGAAGGCGAATTTAGTAGAGATGAAAGGGCTAATAAGCCAACTACTAGTTTTAAATCTGAAACGTACTTCACTATCTTGGATACACTTCTAAAATAAATAGATGATCGATGTAATGACTTTAGGGGCACAGCTATTTATTTATATTGTATTAATTGATCCATCAAAAATAAAGATTCTCTTCGAATTTTCTGCAAAATTTTCAAACACATTAACCTTGAAAAAGCAATAGTTAAATATTATACCTTCAAAATTTGTATGCATCACAACGTCCATCACTATCTAGTGAGCTACGACTTTAAGAGTTTCTGCCGTTCTTGACTGAAAAATAAATAGTATCAGGTCTCGCTAATTTGTCAATACTCTATAAAAATTTATTTGAATCTTCCTGTTAGCAATGATCGAAAATCATCAAAATTATTTGCGCTCAACAATGACAAACGAACGTCTGTCTGGATTGGCAATAATTTCAAATGAACGTGATCTAGGTGAGAACGTTGACTTTGAATCAACGATAAATCGTTTCGCTTCACGTAGAAAGGAATTTAAATAAGGCTCTGGACTCAGGGCTCTATGTAAATTCGCATAAACTAAGTTTCTTTCTTAGATCAATAAATATACTACTGAAATAAATATAGAGCCTACTTCACTATTTTGAAAACATATCTGTTCATATTGTTTCTTCTGTTTGACTTGCTTGATGATTTGGAAAATTTACTAAATTAGTAGGCTAATAATTAGTGTTGACTAGGGCTGCGGAAATTAACGATTAATTTCTCGACTAATCTTTAAAAAAGTTTAACGATTATATTATTTTTAACGATTAATCGACACATCACTTACAAATACTTGGAAGTCAAAAAGTTTTTTTTTAAGTTAAAAAAAAGAGAAAAAAAAAAGGCTGATAAATAATATATTTCCTGAAGATTACACGACCATTTTGGTTTTTAAATGATTGACTAACGATATGTTCAAAATGTTGATAAAGTTCGCCTACTTATCAAACCAAAGGAAAAGCGTATTAAGTTAATGGCAGTAGGCTAATGGAGTTTGACTCAAGAGACAGAAATGATCACAGCTCTTCTGATGAATTACTGCGTTACAAAATGGAGATGAAAGTTATTGAATCCATTAATCCATCAAAGACGATATTGCAAGGCACAGTCCAGGGAAAAAGGAAAAGAGGCAGACCAAGGAAAAAACAAATTACACAGACTATTTGTGTAAGGAAACAATAAATTAAAGCTTTATTATCAACTAATACAAATAATGGTAGACGTTTCGGCTCATGCCTTCATCAGTACAAAAACAATTACATGTACTTACATATATATTAAAATTAAAACATATTAAAGTCTATGTGATAAAATGAAAAGAAATGAAAGACAAAAATAAACACGGACATAGAATATAAGAAAAAGGAGGAAGTTGAAGTATCTAAAGTAACAGTGAAAACCACAACGGGAAAACGATTTTGCAGTCATGTAAAATTGTGGATTTGGTTAATTCCATATGGAGCCAACGTACCAAATCGTTTTATGAGTATATTTTCCATGTGGACTCTATCATGGGTATTGGTTGCATATAAAATACCAGTAACTACAATATCCAAAATGCCATCGTGGTCAACACTGTTAAAATGTTTAGACACAGGACACTGAGCCTGTTTATTTATATTGTACAGGTGTTCTCTAAACCGATCTCCAAGACGACGACCTGTCTCACCCACATAAATTTTTTTACATCTCTTGCAAATAATTGCATAAATCACGTTGCGACTGGTGCAAGTGAATCCATCTTTTATTGAGAATTGTTCAAGAGGGAAAGAAATTTTGTTAATTTCAACCACATATGGACAAGTATTGCAACGGTTACGGTTGCAACCTTTTGTTCCAATATGTGCTTTCATTGTGGGAAGGTGACTTCTTACAAGTATGTCTCTGAGGCTTTTATCTCTCCGGAAAGCAAAAAGAGGAGGTTTTTTGAAGACCTGCTGAGTTAGAGGGTCAGCCATAAGGATTGATCGGTTTTTGAGAATCACCTGGCGGGCCTTAAAATTATGGGGATGGAAAGTTAAAACAAATTTGCATCTATCACATTGATCGTGAACAGATGATGTAAATGTGTCCTGTCTGGTCATGCCTTTAATTCTATTGACAGCTGATGTTAAGATTGTTTCCGGGTATGACCTCCTTCTAAAAAAGTCCAGCATCTCATCACTTCTTTCCAAGAAGTCTGCCTCATCACTGCAGAGTCTTTTAAGTCTTAGTAGTTGTGAAAATGGGATAGAGTTCCTACACGATTGAGGATGGGACGATGTATATAGAAGGAAACTATGGCTGTCGGTAGGCTTGTAAAAGATGGATGTTGATATTTTGTTTTCTTTTAATTTTATTTGTATGTCCAAAAAGTTAACAGTACTCCTATGAATAGTTGATGTGAATTTTATTGAAGGATGGAAGCCACCAATGAAGTCAATAAAATTTTGCAAGGAAGAGTTGGGAGGACAACATCAAAGAGTGGACCGGCCTTTCATTTAGCGATTCCCAGAAGGCAGCTCAGAACCGTGACACTTGGCATGAGTTAGTGCGCAGCTCAAAATGGTGCCCCAACGACCCAGCGTCGGGTTAAGGGATAGTTCAAGTTCAATCCTGTACAATGGTGGAAAAATCAATGAACACCGATATCCGATAATGTCATTCCTTGCCAAGACCGTTTTGAGCATACCAGTTACCCCAGTTCCATGTGAATGATTGTTCAGCTCGGCTGGTAATATTGTCAATTAGACCCGCTCATCACTTGAACCAATTAATGTCAACGCACTTGTCTTTTTGCGAAGTTCGTGAAAAGGTGATATATAAAGGAGACATTCCAGTGTTATTTAGATTTTCAAAATCAATAAATTAATTTTTTGGCTTCAATCAAAATTAACGATTAATTGATCGCTTGTACTCATATTTTCCGCCTTTTTAAAAAAACAAATACATTTTTTACATTCATGTCGTCATACTTTAAGCGTAATTGTGACGTACATTTGAAGATCTATCTAAACTCTAAACAAATCTATCTTGCTGCGATACGTCTCGCCACGCGAACCTAGATGTCCAGAAAGCGCTTACACTTACAGTTATTAATAGAAAACGGAATGCCACTAAAACAATTTAAAAATTAAAATTAAGAAAATAGATATCACAAACATAATTTACTGATTTTTTAACCGTTTAGATTGTCAATTTTTTTTTTACGGACTTATTAATTTTTTAACGGAATTTTACGGACTGGCAATTTTACTACAAATCTTTACGGCACGGACTGTCCGTAAATTTACGGACGGTTGGCAACCCTGCCCACCTCAGTGACGTAGCGAGGGGGGGGCAAATGCAACGGGCGGCACTTGTCTAGGGGCGGCCATTTCCTATAATTATATTTTTCTCATCAACACTCTTAAACAGCACAACATAACATTACCTGGGGAAACAAACTTAGTTCAAGCCACCCCTCCCCACCAGGAGCTCGGGTTTTAAACCGATACGTTCACAACCCGAAAGATTGAAATACATGCAATGAGACCTGACAACCTGTTTCCATGTGAAAAGATCATTTTAAAAAAACAAAACAAAAAAAAACGAGTAACATCCGGACAAAAAACTCAAAGAATATGTATAGTTCACATATTAAATAAAGAGAAAGAAAACAACCAAATAAATTATATGCAAAATGAATGAACTTGAGGCTTCGCGACTAAAAATATTCACTATAATGCAAATTTGCTATCTTTTGTAAAAACTTTATTGAAAATGACTTATTTAACTTTCATGGGGGTCGCGGGTCACATGGCTTTTATATAAAGGGGTCGCCACCCAAAAAAGGTTATATCTCTACCAAGAAAACTATCATGGGAAATTTGTCACATTCAAAGAAATCTTACTGCATTGTAGAAAGGACAATTTTTTAAAAAAAGTGCTTGTGTTTACAAATAGCCCTGGAGGACCCCTGATTTAACCGAGAAAAAGGAAGAACTTGTTTCATTTTGCTTGCCACTATTACTTGGAATTAGCTGTCAAGAAAGCTAAAAATGTATTTTGGATTCCAATCTGTTTGATCCAGGTTCAGGGAGGGGGGGGGCAAAGGGGTGCTAACAGGTCAAATCTTTATAAAGTCAGAGCTGTTATAATCTACAAGAGCCTACGAAAGTATATTAATGAAATGTTAAATGAGGGATATTGCATGATGCATACATCACACAAAAATGAAAAATAAATGTTGCATTTCTTTTATTTTCAGACACTCATACAGATTTGATAAATGATACTAAGTTTTATGAACTTCGGCGACTATAAAAATTTTTTGTGCAATATTTTACAAAATTTGCTGCGCTGTAATTCTAAACTGCTGCGCACTGTCGGCCAGGTATCTGCGCAGCCGCACAGCCTAAAGGGAACATTGGTGGCAACGCAATTTGTTGCACATGCATTTATTGGCAATGAGGATGAAAACTGTTGAAAAGTTTAACAGCCAAGAAAAATTTAAGAATTAAAAAATATAAATATATTAGATTGAGTTTTTGAAACTCAGAGCACAATGAATATACTAGTCTAGCATGGAGAGCGCTAGAGCTATGAAAAAAGTATTCCTTCATTAACTAGCTAAATAAAAATAACTAAGCCATGGCTATTAAAGATGAATTCGTATTGTGAAAGAATATTTTTTAAAATGTCCCTGTTTTAAAAATTGGTGCTTACTTTACTTTATAGTGATGTCTCATGAATGTAAACAAAACAAGATTTTTTGTTAGTCTCACAATAACTCATCTGAAACAAACACTACTAATAAAATCCTTTGGACAGAAATAACTTTTAATTATTATTGTTATGACAAAATATATAAGTTTAAGACACATATTCATATTTACAAGCATACTTCACAATTAAATCTGAAAATGTTAACTTAACAATCTTCCATGTACTGCTTTTTTATATAAAATATCTCAATTACAAGTAAAAAGAAAAAAGATCCATGTCAGCAGATTTTAACACATGTAATGTAATAAAACATAAATGGCATGTCTTTATTTACATTTAGAATTAATACAATGATGTATGTTCACAAAAACAACACAATTGACAATGAAAATTGAGCTAATGAGCTAAGGTCAGAAACAATAAAATCCCATACAAATTTAGCAAAAATATGTTCATCATATAATAAGTTTTATTTACATGGTTAAAATCATGAAAATTATATTTAAACAGTGCTTCTAAATTTCAATAATAAATTTCCAATGTCCCCTAAAAAATGTATATTAAATTAACAATTTAATTTTATGACCATTGAAACAACACATAATTTTTTATGATTTATGGGGCTTAAATTTTAGTGGAGTAAGAAGGTGGTGGAGAGGTGGGACACACCCAAGGTATCTCTACTTTTTTTTTTATTATAATGAAGTTGAATAAAAAAGCAATGTTGCCTTCAAGCAATAAATGTCTGAAACTATTCACAATTTATTAAACACTTTGATTTAGGAGTTAATTTTTTTTATTGATATATATATCTCACTATTCATGGCATTAGAAGGAATGGGTGCATTTTTTTCCTTCTTCTTTATATTGAGAATAATTTTCACTCTAATGCCTAGCTATTTCCTATGATTTAATTCAGATCCCAGGTGACCTCAACCCTAGCTGAACCATAGAAGAAATGGATACTTTATTGTTTTAAAATATGATATTTTACTACTTCAATGTTAAAATTATTATTTTGGAATGTTGTGAAATTTACATTACTTTACAATATTTATTGCTTAAAAAAATATATGTAATTGATGATGAATTCACTCTTTCAGTTATCGCACTATATTCCTTCTATAAAATAAGGCTACAAGTGCAGATAAGACAGCAGGGCGGAACCAGTTTGAGTGGATACCATTCCCTTTGTTACATTTTGCTGTGTCACAGATACAAACACTGGTATATGTTGTGCCCTGGACATTCCTGAGAAATGTTTTGCACCCTCTGTAGTCAGCAACAGAGTCTCCTCCGGATGGGTCTGAAAATTCAAGGACAAAGATGAAATTAGCATAAATACTTTACTGCTTTTGCTAAAATTCAAAAAATAAAGTTTATTAAATGGAAAACAAGTTGATTTTTAAAGTTAATTGTCGTCACACTATATTGCTGGGTATGACATGTTTATCCTACCTACACTAATGAATTTACAGCTAAGTCCTCTTGATGGAGTACAAAATATGTGAAAACTTTTTTTTAGCTAGGACGAAAAACAATTTGTAAAAAAATGTCTCCAAACAGTTAATCTAAAGACATCTATTTAAGGCTTATCACATCTCACTGACTTACATACATCTTTCCAAAAATAACTGCCAACTTAGCACTATACAAAAGAGGCAAAATGTAGACAGTATATTACATTACTGTAATGCAAAAATTAATCTCTTTAATACACTATAAAACCACTATACTTACAAAAATGTTTTATCATTAATGATACTTCCCTCATACCCCCATCCATTACATGCATCAAGAAAATCCTAAATTTTGGTGTGCAGCTTTTTTAACACAATTTACATATTAAACAATGATGATGGGTTTTTTCTATAGCACTAACACTATCCATACTAGTCCAGCATACTCAATCTGCCCTGTTGTTAAAAGACTTTCTTGAATTAAAAAAATCTTCAGAATATTCTTAAATTTGGGTTTGTCAAACTCTTTCAAAAAATTTCAGAATACTGTTCCCAATTTCGGAGCAGCTGATGCAAAGGAGCGCACACCAAGGGACCTCCTCCATCCACGCCCGAGAAATTTCAGAAATAAATTTTGATATTTCTTGTATCATATTATTTCTTATTGTTCTACTAATATTTTATTATTTTTAAAAATCATCTTAAAGTAATGTAACAAGTTTTAAGCTTAACCAAAACAATGAAATATTTAATTATTGAGACACTTACAAAAGAGCCTGTAAAAAAACAACTAAAAAAATAGCAGCTTTCAGGAAATAAGAAGTGAAATTTATGAGTTAGCAATCATCTATATATATAATTCTCTACATGGTCCAACCATGCCGGACAAGACGTAGCACTTTGTCTGACCTCTGACCCCACCGACCAATCAGATTGCAAGAAAAGGTAGTAAACATTCAAAATTTCGTTGAATTGAAGTCAATTACTGTGTTCTTTCAGAACAACAAAATAACATGTATTTCGTAGTGTAATGGTTATAACATTCACCTAACATACGGAGGTCGCCTGTTCAATCCCCAGCTAGGACATTACTTTTTAAAAATTTTTGAAAATGTTTGTGTTTGTGGCCATTCATTTCTCACAACCTTTTCGATCACCATAACAAGCACAAGACGAGTGGGAATAAGCTTGACGAATTACCTTTGTCAGGTAACGCCAATTAGTTTATGGTTGCCAAGCTAGGGTGGTGCGGGGTGGCAAGTGGTTAACCACAGTGCACATGTTTCCATATCAACAGTTAGTTAGTTAGTTAGTTATTTCCTCTCGGGCCGAAGGCGGCACATAGGGCAGAGGTCATGGATTTCCATTTTTGACGATCCGTTGCTAATTGTATGCAAATCTACCTTCAAAATTGGATATTGGAACGTAAGAACAATGCACCAAATATCAACAGTGCGTCGCAGTTATCCCCACCCCCAAGGTTCATTTGTGTTGTTCTGATTTCATCATGATGTATTTTTGTGTCCGTCCCCCCCCCCCCATCCACTTTCTTTGCACTATCTATGAGCAAACCTTTGGCGTATGCTACGTCGCGACCATCTAGTATAGGATATTGCTATAGAATTTTTATTAAAATAACCAATAATCTGTTTTAAAAAAATAAACCACAATTACCCATTAATGTCTTGAGTTTATCTTGGTAGCCACTTTTGGATAAACACTGTCTTGAAGCTTGTGCATTCCCTGGTATATAATTAATAAAATATTAAAATTGAACATTTATTTTGAATGGAACTCTTTTTTTTTTTGGAACATAAAATATACAAAACCTTTCAACAAGCAATTAAGTAATGAGTTATAAAATACACGTGAAAATGGTTTAAATGAATGAAATTGAGGGTACTGAACAATTTATTTTTGGTTTTGAAATAATTTCATGTTAGAAATCGTCCATAAAGTACATCATGGTATTTTTAAAAACATTTTTAGCTCCCACCCCTTCCCCATGTCACAAATCTCGGATCCCCCCCCCCCCCCAAAGTACGTCACTCTCTTTAAATGTTAGTGTTATAAGGAAAAAAAGTATTAAAATTCATATAGATTATATACTGTCCTTAATATACAGGTCTGTTAATTCCTGATTTTAAAATGTATTTATAAAATTTTATCATTAGGTCACATTTTTTTTAATGTAAAAAAATTAAATTTAAGAAGATCATTATTTATCTAAACATGTGTCATAAATTTTAGTGACCATATTTCTTTAGAGTAGAGATAAATTACATTTAAGTGTAAGGAATGTAAGGATTTATAAAATGTACAAAGATTCAAAACTTTAATACCTGAGGGAGTATTTACATTTTATTTTATTTCTCCCCTCATATTTATAAACCTATTCTTACCTTGCAACCATTCCTTAGTGCACACATAGCATCCACTTCTGACCACTACTCCTATATCAGAAGTTCTGAAGTAGTCCCTCTTGCAACCGATGCACTCATAGCAAGGAATTCCATTTGGATCATATTCAAAAGTTGGGTCTTGGCCAGGTTTATAGTCACCAGGTACTTGCTCCTGATTTGTCCAATCAATTTGAAGTTCTGTCAAGCTCCCATCATTCCAGCCTGTGAATTAAATCCAGAGATTAATGTACAGTGAAATACTGATGGAATTATTTATTTCATTATTTACTTAGAAGGCATTTTAAAGCAGCACTTGAAAATGTATTACTTGGATTAAATATAATGGATTTAACAAAGGCATATAAAAAAGCCTTACCATGCAAAAATAAATACATTTAAAAGCAGAAAATGCTACTAAATAAAAGTATTAGTAAAGATTTCTAAAAAATACATAAAATCCATAATATAATATGAGGATCAGCGTAAAAAGGCAAATACCCACCTTGCATTACTATTTTAAATTTTTTTTTTTAAAAATGGTTAAAAATTGTAAACTATTAAAAGTTAAAAGGTTTGGAAAAATTGACGTAGTTCAGAAACAAATAACTAAATTGTTACCTCCAATGTAACCCGTCTGAGAAATTTCACTGCCTGAGCTTCTTCTGGGATACTGTCGTAAATGTAGTACAAAACCTGTCATTTGGTCATCTACTGGGTTAGCATTGAACTGGATGGTAATATAATTCTGTGTAGAGGTGTAGGTTGACTGTCGAGGAAGATCTGTTCCACAAAGGCCTCGCCAAGGGATAGAAGGAAATAAGCGAGCATTGTCTACCCGATAACCTAAAGTAGAAATATTTCATATAAAATATGCAGTTTAGTTATAATTATGATTATTTAAAAAACTAATGTTGTTTTTAAAGTTAAAATCAGGGCATTTTATAGTCTTGGTGCCAGGGATGTTAAAAAAACAACAACAATCATATGTGGTGCAGTAATTACATGGAGATATGTGATGAAAATTTGGGCATTTGGGGGTCGGTTATATTTGTAGCTATTTTATTTAATTATGAGCGCATGAATATATTCTTTTTATTTAAAGCAATAATTTTTAAGTGTATTCTTTAACTCTCCTGGTTATGTTCCTAAACAAATTTGGCAAAATTTTCAATACAGATCACCAGTAATGGAAAAAACTGTAAGTGTAAGAAGAGTTATCTAGAATCCTACATGTGGAAGAAAATCAGCAGTCCCGAGCCTGCGCTCTTCATGGGGCTTCCCGGAAAACCCCCTCAGCCCTCTGGCCCCCTAAGGGACGTAAAGACTGAGAAGCCCCCCCCCCCCCGGAGCGGTCGCTGCTACAAGCAGCCACCTGGGCGTCCAGGGCACTAGGCCGAAAACGCCTCCCACTAAAGTGTGCCTCCCAAGGGAGGTGTGGAATTTCCCTACTGTGACTCGCTATCAACATAGTATCACTTTGGCGCCACCACGGCAAAGCTTATCTAGAATAAATTAATTCTAAATACTAATATTTAAGATGTTGACACCAAATATCTTTATATGTCTGAAAAAAATCATTACTACTAGTCTAGTAGTAGCAGTTTCGTATTAATTATTACGATTTTAACCTACTGTTGAAAATTTTCAAATAGTCATTGCAACAAGGAGGACTTTGCTCTCTGCAGCTATCCTTATATTTATCAATATTTAACTGTGTAACTGTGATCTCCCATTGGTTGTAAATCTTTCCAACTATTGTGAGGATACAATCCATATCTGGTGCATAGTATTGACGTCCACTGTGAGAAAAAATGTCCAATTCATCAACATCTAAAACCCTTTCCTCAACCGGTTTCATATAAGATCCACATTGTTTGTTGCTTTGCAGTACAAAATCACCTGGAAAAAAATAATTCAATTACATTAATGACCAAATAATGAGTCAATGACATTACCTTAACCCTTAGACGCCTTAATTAGTCGTAGTCGTTTTACCACTTTTTAGACTTTGTCATTAAAAAATATCCACATGCCTTGTCAATTAATTAAAGTCCTTCATATACTTAGTAAGGGGCCGTCTATAAAGTATGTCATGCTCCAGTGGGGGTGAGAAGATGTAAGAAAATGTGAGTTGGTGACAGTTGGGAGTGGGGTGTCTGGCCATGAGTGAAGTCACGGTGTTTTACATTAAATTTTAATTAAAATTACTTTGAAAAAAAATATTTTGTTCGAAACTGGGACATACTTGGGGGTGGGAGGTAAACATGTAGAATCTCGACCATGGTCATTACCGGCGGTCATCTTTGTTGTTATAGCATGTCCTTTAAAAGTTTAAAATTCTATAGCTATACTACTACTTGGCCTACCTAACCCAAACCCTAAAAACTCAAATTGTCCAAAAATTCTAAAGCTGTACCTAACCCAAACCCTAAAACCTTCCATTTTTTAAAATCCTTTAAGAATTTATAGAACTCTCGTTTCCAGCAACATGTAGCGTCGTGACGTCCCGGTCGAGATTCTACATATCAGCCGGGNGGGGGTGGGTGGCGGGGTCCAAGATTTGTGACAGGGGGGGGGCCGAGGCGGAAGAGTTAAAAATGGTAAATAAGATAGTGTGACGTACTTTATATATGGCCCTTAATTCAGTATGAGTATGAGTATGATGGTAGTATAAGTATAATAATAATAATACAGCTGAGTAACAGTCAATTTGACAGCCCTAATATTAACTAATACTAATGAACGACTTCAATTGTCAAATTTATTATTTATTATTATTTATAGACGTATATTTACAGTAAATTATCTTATATGTTACAGACGCTCCTTCTGTACAGAAGATTATTGCGTCCTACGTATTTCTATGGTTTGTGTTTAGCCCTGTATTCTTACTAGAGTTTTAAATGATGATAAAGTGTTGGCTTTCCTGGTTTCTTCAGGCAACCCATTCCACGCCGGAATACCGGACGGAAAGAAAGAAAACTTGTATGTAGTATTTAATTATTAATAAAAATTAAAAAGTAAGAGACAGTAAGAGTGAATCATTCTCATTCATAATAATTCATTGATTCTCATTGAAATAAGTGCATTGGCATTATTAGTGTAAGTGTAGTGTATGAGTATGAATCATGAATGAATAGTATGATTAAGCGTCGTCATTAACACCGATATTCGATATTTAGTAAATTTTATTATTTATTATTAGTTTTTATTGTGTTCAATGACAACAATAGGTTATATGTCTTGAATGTGTGTTTATCCTTTAAAATCTTTCACTTGCCTTTTGCCAATAACATGAAGCAGGAAATGATCCCAGCTATAAGATGTGTGGACGCCATTTCACAACCATAGACAACAACAAAGTGACGACATCATTATTTGCGTTCCTACCTGAGCTTACCTGCGTACGTTTTTTTTTACGGTTTTCTTTGGTTACGACCGGTTGCGTACGGAGTGCGTTAAAAAAAAAATCGAAGTAAAATAAAAAATAATAACATAGTAATAATGGCTGAAAGTTCAAACTCGTCATCTCGTAAAAGAAAAAAAAATTATCCCCCTCCTATCGTCACTGTGACTAATCTTAAAGTTTTATTACCACTCATTCAAATTATAAGAAAATATGACGTTAAGCAAAAGAAGACATACATGAATAAGAAATGCCATTGACTTTGACTAATTAATTATGACCATTTTTGTAATAGATTAAAAAATGGGTATCCCAGCCAATCAGGATAAATTGGATCCCAGCTATAAAAGTATTCAGTATTTGACATTAGGCGCCGTCCATAAATGACCTTACGCACCTAGGGGGGAGGGGGTCACACTTTTGTGACGATGCGTGAAGTGGGGG
>MUZC01002090.1:492504-518133 GCA_002072015.1 Radix auricularia | reverse complement strand
TTTATTTTAAAATATATGATTTCTTTTATAAACCGAGGAAATTGTGTAGATTAGTATGTAAACATATTTATACATTTACTTACCTAACTTTCATAATAGATAAGTCGTTTATTGTATTATCAAAATTTAAATTATTTGTAATATCTTGTTCTATCTTTAGACAATATTGCAAGATTTTGTAGTCTTAAATAACTCAATGTGGAACGAAGATAGGGTCTAATTTTTTTTTTATCAACTGCAGTTTGGAGAAGCTCCTTTCACAACTAGATACACTAATAGTAATTGTTGAAAACATTCTTAGCAAAATTATATTAAATAGTATAGATTGGAAAATTCTATACCCAAGAGTATATTTTAATAGATCAAGGTGTAGGTAAAGCCAGGGCTGGTCTTAGGCCACTGCCATGCACCTATGCGGCCGCAGTGGGTTCACGCTTTCATAGACCCCATCTATCTTAATTTTCACTTATTATCCTTATTAATATCTTATCCCTACCCAAACTGGGCCCTGCGCATCCCCTTTCGCATACTAAGTTGCATAAGGCGCCGAAATTGCAAAGACTGCATGGCCCTGTGTACAACTATAAAAACCTGGACCCTTTTTCGTTCAATTTGTGCTGTTCTTTGTCAATGGTAATAAAGACCTTTATTTGATGGTAAAAAATTTCATTTAGTAGATTACATGATAGTATTATACACTAATATTTTCTTGCAAGGACATGCAACTCATCAGTGGGTTCTATTATTTTATATTATAACTGCATCTATGGATAAAAACATTTATTGTTGTACGACTTGCTCTAAAGATAGAACCCCGTCTCCTGAATTTTCTCCAATCATATTTATTATCCTTCCAGCACGGATTTCAGTTGATATCTCCAACTCTCTATAATCTATAACAGCACATAACTATATTCCATGAAGTGGGTTGGCATTATTTATTTTAAAGAAAATGTGTTCCCATAAATTGAGATACTATAGAAAAGAAAAAAGTAATTCATTGAACTGAGTAAAGTTCCAGCATCTGATCTCGTTTTACTAGTTACTTCTTCAGGTGTAAATTTTTTCCAAGACGTTTGAAATTTTAAAATATGTCTTTTTCGAAATTATTTATGTTATAGCGATGTTTATTAACGGATAAATTTTCATGTTCTTGCGCTAAATCTTAATAATTTTCCATAAAATATAAAAATTCAAATTATTTACGCATTGCTTTAATTGGATAGACGTAACAATATTTTAATGAAAAACACAAATTATGTGTGTTACTTTAATGCAATAAAAACAAAATACATTTAATTTTTAGTAAAATACCTTCAAATAATTTTCTAAAACTGAAACAGTAATGTAAATTACTACTTGCAAGTTAAACACAATATTTGAAGCACCATTTCATGTTGGTACTTGTTAGCGCATCATTTTGCAAATGTCGACAATTCCACACAAAAACTTTCGTGGTGATATTAATAGTACATATTATTAGGCCCAGCGGTGATGTGCTGTTTTTTGTGCAGTTTTCTTCCAATAGTGCCATTTGTGACGCATACCGCTTAATTTTCCAAACTAATCGATTCTTTTTTAAGCGATTTTTAATTTTTGAACGGGTTTGCGTTATTTATAACTACCACTCTGTAATCAAACAGATGTTGCGTGAATCCGCTAATTAAGATTCGAAATTAAGAGTATTTTTGTTTCACCTTGGTTTCTCCCTTCAAAAGAAAAGATCTTTTGTCGGAAATTGCTATATTTTTCAAATTAATGCCCAAAAAGCCGCCCTTTAGATGAGTGCCGCCCGGGGCGGACCGCCCCCTCCGCCCCCCCTAGCTACGCCACTGGGTCGACGATTTTGTGACGATGCGTGACGTAGGGGGGGGTAAAAAATCGGCCAAAATCGCATGACGTCATTTATGGACGGCCCCTTATTTAGGTTGGAATATCTAGAGACAGAGGTGTCGTTACGGTTGTTACTCAGACTCAGTGTGGTAGCTCATGGTGTCACCATTCACAACTTATCCCATAGACCTCCTATGAGCATGCCCACTGCCTGTGCCAAATAATAGGAAAATACAGACTTTCGAATTTCGATGTCACCCCCTTGTGATGGTGTCATCCGGTGAACCCCGCACCCCCTACTGACGTCTACCGCTAGAGAACAATTTTACCGAACCTCCAGCTATCGTATATCTATATTATATCTGTCCAACAATATGTATGGCAAGACATACCAGAATTTCAATAGCCCATTGCCATGGCATACTTCAATAACCCAGTGCCATGGAAATCTTCAATAGTTCAATGCTATGACATACTTGAGTTTCCAATAGCCTAGTGCCATGGCATACTTGAGTTCCAGTAGCACAGTGCCATGGCATACTCCAGTTCCAATAGGCCAGTGCCATAACATACTTGAGTTCCAATAGCCCAGTGCCATGGCATAATCCAGTTCCAAGGCATACTCCAGTTCCAATAGTTTAGTGCCATGATATACTTGATTTCCAAAAGGCCAGTGCAACACATTTTTAATCAGCTTACCATCCACATTCCTATCACTTTCACAATGTGAACTGCATTCATGCAGAATGCTAACTTTCTGACAAAGTTAAATAAGTTAAATGGTCACAAATTAACACCCCCCCAACCAACAACAAAAAAAAATAATTAAAAAATTAAATAAAATAAATAAATAATATAAATGATTATCTGACCAAGTCAGTCACAGGACCAATGAAAAGATTGAATTGCAAATTTTAAGTGGATAAGTCATGTCTATCTTTGGATATTTTAGGCACATATCACAGAAATAAACTAAGATGATATGAACCAGAGAGGCCTTGTTTTCTGTTTGATAACTTTGTTTGATATCTATTTTCGCATTACAAAATGATGGTTTACTCAAAGATGGACTTTCCAACAACTTGCGCCATTAATTTAATGTAAAGTATGCTCTATCAAATCAAGTAAGTTCTTTAAAACTAATACTAATTTATGAGAAGCATAAAACTATTGAGACAATACTAAATTTTTAAAATGGTGTTTTTCTTTCATCCCTTTGGAAATTTAAATATTTTAACTATTGAAAATTGAAAGCATAATATAAAGCACATTGAAATAAATATTGGAAATAACATTGTAAAGGATTATTATTTTTATTTATTTTTCGTAATCGTAATACTGATTATTGAGCAACACATTATGTTAACAAACAAAAAATATTTCTTCTGTTCACTGTATTGAGGTTCTTGAATTTTTAAAAAAAATTCTGACACCCCAAGAAATGAGTCACAGCTACTTTTAAGAACTGATGTCAGTCAGTCTTTTCCTTGAGCTTAGTCTTGAGAGCAGCAAGTGCAGCCAAACGTTGATCCCGCCACTTGCGTCTGTCTGCCACTTTGTCTAATGGGATCGTTTCTTGCATTTCTTCTAGAACTTTCTCAGCAGTCGGAACATCATACATGATGGGTGGTGGATTAAATGTTGAGCACACATTGTATGCACCTTGAGCATATCGTTTACAGTAATCCACAATACCTAATTTATATTTCAAATCAAAAGTCAATAAAAAGAAATTGATTATTTCATACTTAATCAAACTAGAATTAAATGTTTACTATGCAAAAATTAATAAGAAAATTTTAAAGAAAAAGTATGTTTATTACAGTACATTACATAAATAGTAATAAATACTATTAACATTTTAATTATTATTTATTTTATTTAATTATATTTATTTATTTAATAATTGTATTTATTTAATTTTTAAAGAATAACAATAATTAATGCCATTAACATAATCGTCGAAACGGCTTAAGTCGACGGCATTGGGGTATGAAAAATGGCATCGACATAACCGATAATCGAGTTAAAGCGAAAACCAATATGGCGGCAAAATATTAACATGCGCTTGAAATTTCTTGTTGTGCGTTAATTAGTGATGGGACGATTAATCAGAATCGTATCGGAATATCGGGACCCTATTTCTTCACTCTTTCTTAAGGTTGTTAAGACCGTTCGTTTTTAAAGACCGTTTAAGTTTAAATATAACGCCGTTTTGCGGTGATTCCCAGATTGAGCAATACTGTGCCTTCGAAGCCACTTGCTTGAATTTCAAAAGCCGGCGATTGCCATAGTACCAGAAGCAACACAGCGCTGAGAGCAAAACGCAAGTGGGCTGTGACGTCACCTGGTGAGGCAGAAACATTTTCAAAAGCTGGCGATTGGTTATGGAGATCGAGATAACCAATGTTAAGTGGCAAATTTCACCCTTTTTTGTGCTCGTGTTATGAGGTTTCGGCGACTTAAAAAAATCAAATTAAACGACGAGAAAATGCTAAGACAAAGAGAGAATTTGACGGTTCCAATAAAAAACGTCGACATAATAGGGTGGTCGAGCTAACCCAGCTCGAGGTAAGTGGGTTCGACTGTATATCCAATACAAACTTTTTAATTTAAAAGAAAAGAAAGTTGGAAAACTGACCATCAGCATTTAGATGCATTGTTTCTAAAGGACCAATGAAAGCATATCTTGGCCCTAGACCATCAACCATTACTTTATCAATGTCTGCAGCACTGAGAAGTCCATCCTATCAATTCAAAATAAAAGGCTGACATATGTGACTTCAATCAATTATCAACCCAATAATACAAAGTATAAATAGAAATGAACGGAATAAATTAATGCATTTACAAAAAATAGTTAGATGTTCTTATCAGTCCATGTATATTAGGTTTAGCTTGTAACCTATTATTATAATTTATGGCTGTATTCTGGACCAGTTTAGCAATGAAATGAGATGAAGTTCAAATTGAAGACTTGTTGTTAATTGTTTATTCATCAAAACATAATTTCATAGAGAGGAACTACTTGTGAGAAATATTTTTAAACCTGAAACTTAAAAAAAGGAAGAATCAAAAATATTTCCCCATATTAGAACTGTTACTTGAAAATATCAGCCCTGATGTTACAAAAAAATATTTTGTGTGAATCTGATGATTACATGCGTGAAATTGTAATTACAGTGAATAAAGTATCAACTATAAGTACGAATTATCATGGCAAATGGCTAAAACTTACTTTATACATATTCCAACACTCATTAATTATGGAATACTGAATCCTGTTCAAGGCGAATCCAGGAACTTCTTTGCTAAGAGTAACAGGTGACTGCCCAACAGCCTCAAGCAAGGTGCGCGTCTTTGCAGTCACCTCTGGCAGGGTCCAAGGACCAGGAACTATTTCAACTAATGGGACAAAGTAGGGTGGGTTTACCTATAAAAGATTTAGCAAACATAAATATAACAAAATAAATATTGATGAAAAGAAGCCACACAACATGGGAGGAATTCTTTATTAATGTTCATTGACTCAACAACAGAAAAATAGTGATTTCAGTTTTCAACTTACTGGATGTGCTACTAAAGTGCGATGCTTATTGGCCATGCCCCCAACAAATTGTGAGACTCCAATACAACTGCTTGAGGTAGCCACTACCATCTCATTTGTGATGAAAGGGTCAATCTGTTCAAATACTTTTCTCTTCAGATCTACAGATTCAGGAACACATTCCTGTTTTAAAATATTATGAATTCATTATTATAATACATGCCCAATATATAGTACTTAGTGCAGTTTCTGCATGCAGACATCAAAAAAAATATATTAAAAGAATCCTCTAAAGTGGCTCTGTAAATCAGTATCAGCTATTTTTCACTGACACAAAAACCTAACCAAAAGCAATTAGATAGATGACACCATAAATTCTAAAATTTAGAAAAGAAGGTGGCACTTGTAATACACACATGATGTAAGAGAGGCATTTGAATATGTAAGAATATTTAGGGGCATGACTATGACATGTTCTTTAACATACCAGGAGATGTGGCATAAAAAGGGATTCTTGCAAATTATAAAGATAAAGTAGATCACTTAGAAACAGGTTTGAGTAATTTAAGTGTATGGGAAGATAATACAACGACAAATCTACTGTTCTATCCATCATTGATTAGAAGGTTATCTATAGTTTAAAAACAAAGCTGATCGTTGTAAAGATTACCTGCACATATAATGCCCCCTTTAAGCATTCCTGTAAGTCATTACTCCCAGAAATCAAACAGATCTGTTGTTGGGCATTTATCTGGCCACGGAGGCAGCCTTGTTTTTCATAAAGGGAAAGATTTGATGCAATATTCTGGAGTGCTTTGGAAACCTTTCAGAGAAAAATTTTATCACAAAAAAGCAATTAAAAAAAACAACTCTGAAATATCTTTGTATTAAGCAGATAATGAAGTTATTTAACAAATAAGGTAGAGATTCATTCTTTTCATATCATCTGTATGCTGAGAAGTCAATCAAAATTAAGTTACACACCTGTTCTGGATAAATGTCATAAATTGTGACCTTATGGCCACCACTGGAAAATATCATAGCCCAGAACTGACCAATCAAGCCACTGTAAGTAAAAGAAAGAAAGAAACAGCATTTTGCAAATAATACTTGTTAAACTTGACAGGCAACTAAAAGGAATACTCTTAAATTTAATTAAATCCAGAAAGTGGAGTCCCATAAACTAATGATATTAACACATTAAATTCCAGCAAATCCAGAAAAACTCATGATGCTAAGCTTGATCTTTTTTTTGATTCATCAGTAGCAAGGAGAAAGGTGAGTAGCTAAGTCTCCACTATCATTATATTAAAAAAAAATTGTTTTGAGTAAAACAACATGAAGGTAAAAAAAGAAATAGATAGTCTGAGATAGTAACAGATCCTTATGATTAACATTTTTTGAAAAATTACTTTATAAACGCACCCAGAAAATTACTTACCTCCCTACAATGGCAATTTTTTCCTTACTTTCAACTTTACAATCCTCCATGTCTTTTTAATCTATTTAATAAATAAATTGTTACTGCATTGCAAAAAATATTGGATTTAGTCTAGGAATAGTTACTTCACAAATAACTAAGCAATGTCAAAGTAGTGCCAGATAATGCCCAATGATCCAGAAAATCAAATTTATGTTGAGTTTAATAATCTTTTTTTATTTCAGAGGTTGTGGTGGGGCAGGAATTATGCTGAGTATAAGTATAAGGGCCGAGCTAACACTTAAATCCAGGGTTAACAATAAAAAAGGAGGAGAAAAAAGACAACCGCTTTCTTGTGTTGAGAAATGAAAAGTGCAAATAAGGAACAAGTAGCTATGATGAAAGTAGTATTGTAAAAAAGGGTTTCAAAAACAATAGCTTCATGTTAGAACCAAAGTTCCCTTAAAGATGCTCAATTGCGCAAATATTTGACCGATGCTGCACAGCAGGTAAGAATTACAGCGCATCAAAATTTTGTAAAAAATTGCACAAAAAATGGATGCTGTGCACACAAATTTTTGGATTTGCAGACAGATTAAGGAACCTTAGAGGGAACATAGATTAGAACCCATTCTTACTCAATTTTTAAAATTTCCTAATACATCATGGCATTTTCTAAGATATAACAACAGACAACCATAAATTAAATTATAATTTGCTGTGTTTGAAAACTGTTCCTGAATGATGAAGAGAAGTTTTACTTAATTTTTAAAAAAAAATTTGTTAGCCAGAGCAAAATAATAATAATAAACTAGTATATTAATAATATTAAAATTTTAACAAGACTAAATGCAAATTGGGCACACAATCCCTTTACCACAACAATAAAAGATACACAAATAATAAAAATTATAAAAATGTCAATTGGCTTCTGAAATGGTGGTCTACATATGCAGAGTATAAACAGATGAGGAAGGGGGCAGAGTGGAGGGGACCATTCAAACTTAGTACTTGTGGCATTATTACTTATACCTACTCAGAATCTTAAAAGGTTGCATTTTCTGAAGGTTTTTTAATAAAATGCAAGTGGGGTGAGATAAAGTTTTACTTGCCTAGTTAAAATTAATTGAACTACCTATGAAGGAATAATTCATTTAAATATTAAACTAGAGGGGTGCAGGAGGTGTGAACTGCACATGGTGACACCATCACAAGGGGTGACACCAAATGCAAAATTCTGGATATTCCTGTTATTTGGCACTTGTAGACTGGAAGGAGGTACACAGGGACAGGGTAAGTCATGAGTAGGTGACAAATGAATTATCACAGTGTGACTGCGTGACACCAACTCCAGAGAAGCCTCTGATGAAAACTAGGAATACTATGTTTTATCATATTCTATGATGATTTTTAATTTTAAACCTTTAAAAATTAATATCAATTGATACATTAAATATTATTCTTATTCAACTTATTCCATATGCAAGAACAAACACATACAAGTTTTCTTTCTTTCCGTCCGGTATTCGGGGATGGAATGGGTTGCCTGAAGAAACCAGGAAAGCCAACACTTTACTTTATCATCATTTAAAACTCTAGTAATTAGTAAGAATACAGGACTAAACACAAACCATAGAAATACGTAGGACGCAATAATCTTCTGTACAGAAGGAGCGTCTGTAACATATAAGATAAGAATAAGATAAGATAATATAATAATACTAATACTAATATTACGAATACATTAGTATTAGTAGTATAAATCTATTGAATCATAAATGATTATGAATGGTCTACTCTAAGTCTAAGTCTTAGTCTAACTCTAAGTATAAGTATGACCCTCTGTAACTTAATTAAAAATTATTTTTAAAACCAGTTTGGTCTTAAGTCTAAAGCCTAAATTAATTATAAAATTATAATAAAATATAAATTATAAATATTAAAATGTAAGTAAAACAGTAAAGAGATAGCAGAGTTCAGTGTTGTTGACATTGTCATTGTCTTGTCACTCATTGTGGTAACTGTGGTAATACTGGTATTTACATTTTTTAAATTGTGCCTGGCCTAAATTAAAATTTAATTTAATAGGCTCCATGGTCCATAGCCATATGCCATAGTAATAGGCAATAATAAATTCTAAATAATACCTTAGATTAGAATAGAATATCTAACATTTAAATTTAATTAACAAATTACCACCTGCTGACTTAAAATTAAAATAAATACTTTTCTAATCATAAGTCAAAGTCATAAGTTATAATTAGACTAAGACTAGCTTCAGACAGTTTAGTCTTAGTTTATGACAAACAGACTAAATTAAGTCTTGGCTTAGGTACTCCTATTACTATTACTATTATTTGCAGCCAAGAAAAAGTTACCATATGTTACAATATGTTTTTTTCGAGGGCAAAGTATGTTTAAAAATTGCCTAAAAATTAATCTTCGTTTACGTGCCTTCCAATGGAAGTTCCACACTTAAGAAACTTCACTTAAGACGTTATTTAAAATATTATTTATACATAATTATAATGTAATAATAATAATACGGTTTTTAAAATTTTACAAGTTAACAAGGCTTGTCAAATTGAAAGTTAGTTTAGTCTGAGCTAAATAAGTCAGTGCAGTTCAATTAGTTCAAATCTGAAACTGAAGGTTTCCCCGATGAGTGAAAATTAACTTATATTAACTATTAACTATAGACTATAGCAGACCATAGTTTTTATTTTATTTTTAAAGCTTGGCTTAACTTTACTTTGACTTTAATAACTTACTTTTAAAAATTAAAAAACAACAACTTTATTTTATAAATCATTTGTTATTGTAAGTTAAGCTGTAATCTCATTTTATATAGTCATGGTCATGGCCAGCAAATATACTACATCCATTTTTTGAAAAGAATCTTGGTTAATTATTATTGTTTTCATTCTCTCCATTTTTCACACCTACGCGTGTTATGCCATAAAGATGAAGTTTATATATTATATATAGTTGAAAAGATAGTTATTACGGATTGATCTCGGTTAATCCTTTGAAGTCGGTACAAAGAGTTACCACGCCCATCAGCATTATGGAGAAAAAATATTAAGCAATTTCATGACTGTTCTAGTATTTGATATTGTCACAATTCTTTAAAATTCTTAATAGGAATCAATAATAAATGAAATAATTAAAGGTTAAAACTGTTAAATATGAATTCAGTACAAAGGTAAAGATTTTTAAAACAATTCATGAGAGAGAAGGACACTGACTCAGACTCAGACAGACAGTCAAACAACTAAAACAGAACAGTGACTGAAACTGAATAGTTCAGAAGCTAAAAATATGTCAAGTGTTAGTTTGTGCTTAGTCTAGTCTAGTCTAGTGTTAAAATTATTTATTGACATTACGTAGTGCTAGCAGGAAACTAGTGCTACGACATACGCAACTTCTGCTACGACTAGTTTTAGTCACTCTTTGCAGTAGAGTAGACACCTGGAAAGAATTAAATCTTAACAAACTCTTCTTTGTATTGTATTCGCATATATTTTATATATTATAATACGACATTATTTGTGTGTGTATTAATTCTAAAATCTAAATTTATTTAAATAAATTATTTAAATAGATTTAATTTTAATATTGGTCTACCATTTATAAATATATAAGCCGATTTTGCTATACTATAGTATACTTGCTTAAGTGATGCCGATGCATTAAAATTTAGTCTACCGTAAAGCCAAAGCCTAAAGCCGTGCCGTAAATGAAAATCCTCAAGCAACTGATTCGCGCACAATCGCAAGAATGTAGGCCTAAAATAATTCGTTTCGTGTGGAATATTAAAATGTGCCGTGTGCAGACTTGTCACAGGAAACCATTCCATTCATCCTTCTACCTCATTTTCACTCTATTACTAATACTTTTACTATTTAGGTAATAACAACCGCACAGGACTCCTCGTTTACTCGCCTTTTTCCCCCATAACTTCGTGCTTCTGTTTGTATCCGTTTTCTCAGCCCCCCCCCCCCGCCTCTCTTTGCACTATTTATGATGAGCAAGTCTCACAATAGCTTCAAATCCCGCTTCCCCCGCTTGCGTTCAGCATTTTTTCGCGATGCCTTCAATTCAGAGGATTTTTCAAAAATATCTTCCAAACAATTAAGTAAAAGTGATGGTTTATAGTCATTTTTTAAACTCACGCCTCACCTTTTTCGTTGGTGATGCCGACTGAGTGTCAACTCGCGAATCAAAAAAAAAAAAATTAGTGGTATTAGTATTAGCATAATAAAATACAGCTTTAGTGGTAACTGTAAGTAAGCACATATCAAATTTTTACGACTGTCGTAGCAGCAGACGACCCGACCGGATGTTGCTAGCGTTACTGCACCAAAAATAACTCTTTTCGAATTTCCGCATAAATTTGTTCAAAATGGAAATGAGATTTAATTTTTCTCTCTTTATCTCTACATTTTCTGATTATTTTCTATACAGCTTTCAGGCAAAAGGGACTGTTGAAATATATTTAGTTTGAAAACTTCCGTATTTTAATCCTTGTTCCAAGGGTTATACCAGATTTTACAAAACCTGCACCTCTTGCCTGTGGGGTATCTCTGTGGGCGGGGTATATGAATTTTTTAAAAACTGAATAATGCATCAATGGCAAAACACGAATATAAAATTAGATAGTGCGGGGTATAAGCATGGGCGGATTATACTACAATTTTTGTACAGGATCTAAAAATTCTGTGGGGTATATTTGTGTGTGGGTTATCTGCGTGTGCGGGGAATATGCGTGAAAATGCAGTACTATTAAATATAATTTGCTATGTATGTTTGGTTCGTAACACAATGTAATAAGGCAAGAAAAGATTTTAAAAAGCGCACAGTTAAAAAAAACCTAGAAAAAATATTACTGGACTGCGGAAATTAAGAATTAATTTCTCAATTAATCATTAAACATTTTATCAATCAAATATTGATTACAATAATTTTAATTGATAAAAATTTGATTACAATTTAAGAAAATCTTTATAATATTTTTTTTCCAATTTATTAACAAATAATTAATAGACAATATAATAGCTCAGATCACAGGATCCGTAATGCTGAGGAACATAGTACAACATTCCATAGTAGTTAAAAAAGCATGTGGTGTTTCTCACTGTAAAAAAAAAATTATATGATGTCATTGTTTAATCTTATATTTTAATATAGTACAAAACAGCCCATAGCAGTTAAAAAAAGTGTGTGGTGTGTCTCGCTTTAAAAAAAATATGTGACAGCAATTGCTTTACCTTATATTTTAATTTTGGAAAAGGGAACAATGTAAAAAAGCGCATTTTGAAAATTTATAATAAAAAAATACTTTGTGTACATTCCAGGAAGTTATTACATTTATCAAACAAGGACAAGGATAAGTTACTTAGGCTTTTGAAAAAGCGGGTGCTGTAAGCCCGTGCCCTACAACCCCTAGTTATTAATAATTAATAATTATTTATATATTTTTAACGTACCAACTTCTCCCGCTTATTACTATATTTTATTAATTTATGTACATGTGGATTTTATAAAATAAAATTTAGATCAAAATATTATTTCTCTGTCTTTGAGACAGGGGAAATAACTCATAAAAGCAAAAACATGTCAATTACCTGTTTTTGTTACTTCCCTTGATATTTTCAGTTAATGATGTCATAACTTTTAATTTTTGGCTTTAATCGAAATTATCTACGTATTAATTCATGAAATTAATCATTAATTTTTCAAAAGTAACGATAAAATTTAAATTAATCGCTACCAGCCCTAATATATATACATATATGGCATTCTTCCATCTTCAAGGGACGATGGCGTTTATTCCTGCTCTTTTGGCCCCCTTCCCCTTTCTCCTGGCCCTTCTCTCTTCACTCCTAGCTGTGAGGGATGCTTCCGCAACTAGAATGCCCTCACTCACTTTTTATGGTATATCTTTGTTAGTGACTTGTCTTTCTTAGAGACGTCCTTGAAGCCGATGCAGGGGCAACCTCTTTTCCTCAAATCAGTCGCCAGCTGACCGTAAAGCAGGGCTCTTGGATTTCGCTCCAAGCTCATCTTGCGGACATGACCCAAACACCTCAGATGCCTCTAACTCATGATTGAGTGCATTTTCAGCATATGGCTCCTTCTGAGTACCTCCACATTGGCGATTTTATCCTGCCACTTGATGTGTAGTATCCTACGCAAGCTTTGTAAGAGCTGTTAAGCTGCTTTATTTGCTTGGCGTATATCTTCCAGCACTTGCTGCCATTAAGGTGGTGTGCTGAGCAAGCAGGTCTTGTACACACTGATTTTTGTCCTATCAGTGAGCTACACATTGTTCCGCACTCTTTGATTTACCCTAGGCATTAATGATGCGGCCTTGCCCATTCTGGTTTCTATTTCCTTTTCCAGGGAGAGTGTGCATTTGATGTTACTGCCAAGGTAAAACATGAGTATAAATAATAGTTTCAGACATTGAACTCAATGATGTCTTTTAATCATACATTGTAATGACTTTTATCTTAACATCCTTACACCTCTTTTTTTCTTTTTACTAGAAAAACTTGCCGAAGAATGTCCATCGAAGAAAAAGGAAATCATCCTATTTTTAACTTATTTTTGGGGGGTTGTGGAAGATAGTGTCTATTTGACTATTAGTTTTTATATTTGCATCATTGTAATAACTTAAGGCATTTACATTTCTTATCAGACTCATCTCATCTTATGTAACAGACACTCTTTCTGTCCAGAGGAATGTTGCACCACATAATTAGCCATGGTTTAAGTCCAGTCTTGTACTTTTATTAGAGTTGTGATTGTTAGTGTGTTGGTTTTTTCTGTTTTTTTTTCCACTCCTAAATGCCAAATCCTCTCCTTAGGTCTGTTTGAGTGCTGTATTAGATTGTTATTGTGAATTTTCTAACTAGAATGTAATTCCATATTACTACTTTTCTCTTTGTCTAAAAAGTTTCTGGGTTTAGTGATTTTACTTATGATGCTACTCTTGTAAGTTGTGAAAATTCACCAGTAATGAACATGGGAGTTGTTTTTAATGAATTTTAATATCTTATCTTATCTTAGATATACAGACGCTCCTTCTATGCAGAAGATAATTGCGTCCACAGACCATGAGAGATGATCTGTTGGCAAGTGATGCAGCGGTCACAGGCCACGGCTATAGGGGTTCCACGCATTACCCCAGCCGCCTAACTATTGTCTAGTTAGGTACCCATTCGGAGCTGGGTGACTCGGGGACTCCTCAGGCCGCGAGAACAAATCCACACCTTCGTGTGGATTGAACCCGTGACCATCGGTATGACAGTCGAGAGCGCTACCTCTCGACCACCACGTCCCATGTTCAGTAACCTTCCACTTTCTAAATATATAGAAACAAATTTATATACATATTTATTTAAATATGTTTTTATTTATTTTACGTCATTGTAAGCAAACATCATTCCAATTTAAAAAGTTAAGTTACTTTTTAAGGGTCCAATAATATTACTATTGACTTGATTATAGCATAATTAATTTTATTTGCATTGGCTTAGCAAAGCAAAGATACTCTCAAAATAAAGTTTAAAAGGCTTTAATTAATTTTTTTTTTTTAATTTTAAAACACAAAAAATGTAACTGCTTATCTCCCTTCAAGTGTAATTTCTTTTCTCCCTTAAAAATTCTTTTTAAAAAATAAATTAAAAATTGATTTAACTTATTTATTTGTTTTTTTTATATAGTTTTTCTTTGTTCTTTTGGTAAATGGGTCATATAAAGAAGTTGCATATTCTAGTGTAGGCCTGGCAAATGACAGGTAGTATTTTCAAAGCTCCTTGCATAAATAGATCTCTGGGAGTAACTTCAAATTATTGAGCATGGTAATTAGTAATTAGCTCCACTTTTACTATGAGACATTGAAGTTTATGGTCTCATTCATGATTGTCATTTAAAGTGATTGCGTTGTTTATAAAATAATTTTATTTTGAATTCATGCTTTGCTTTGGAAATTTTGTTCTATCCATTATGCATTATTATTTATTGGGTTTTTATTTTTGAAAGTTTTAAAAACAATGAGTATGTTTCCATTTGTCTTACAGAATGAATAAAACCTGAACTACATTAATCTAGAAGATACCAGTCAAATTTTGTGTCCCATCTTTGGGATTAGTTACTGGTTTACTGCATATTATACTGCCTTCTTAAAAGATGGCATATGGTTCTAAGATGGAAGATATTTTAAGCCAACTGGCCAGAGATATTATCACACCAAAATTTGCAAGCATTAAACATACAGCAAATGTTGCTTTGGGTAAGGCTTAATGATTATGAATTAAAAATTTTTATTAAAAATTCTAGAAACAAGTATTTAAAAAACAAGCATTTTAAATAGCCTTTATTAGTCATAAAATAGCTTTTTCACCCAATTGAAATATTTATGTTTTTAACATCTGACCAATTCATGCATCTTAGAAATTCTATCTGATGAGGATAAGGTTCAAGTCATTGAGGCATGGGAACTTAGAGAGATATGTCTACAGCCTCTGCAGCTAGCATTAGAATCAAGAGCAAGAAAATTAGGTCACACAGCACTTGCAGGAATTCAGGTAAAAATTAATACTTTTGATTTTTAAACACCTTAGCTGCTACCTAACTGATCAACTAATTACTGTAAATTTAAGGACCACAAAATCTTGTGCCTATCAAAATAAATATTGCCTTTGGTAATATTTATAAGAAATATGGTTTCATTTCAATTATTTCATAATATATTTGTTGAGTTCATAATTTCATAAACTATGAAATTCCTTAACTTTTAACCCTCTTGGGAAGTAACCTTAATAGCTCTTTATTTACTTTGCAAAAAACAAAACAAAACAAAAATCCTGATTTTTATAATTTCTGCATGCAGTTATTAGTTAAAGATCCTCTTTGTAAAATTGTTTTATTGAAATTTATATTTGTAATTCTAAATAAAAGTATTATGTAATTTAAGAACGAATAAGCCTTTTGGCTTTTTTTCTAGATCACATATTTTTATGCTTTTATAAAGGTATCTTAAAAATGATTCTATAAATAAAATGTTAGAGCACCCTAAATCATCAATGGAAATTGACCTTAACATGGTAAGAGATATCAGAGTAATAAGCATTCTGAATATGTGGTACAAAGAACAGCTAGCTGATTTTGAGTCTTAACATATAGTTCAGCCTTTTTTAAATTAGGGTCTTGGCCTCTAAATTTGCACCCAATCGCTTTCTGTGTTATAATTAATTTTCCAAGTTTTTTAACTTATATGTTAAAAATGTTTCTATATTAAATTCAGTATTAGGTAAAGGATGATTGACCCCCATTTTATTTATTTTAATGATTCCCATTTTTTAATGTTGAAAAACATCTTTAGGTTAGCATTTCCTCCTTAGAAGTGATTATTTAATTTTGACATATTTCACCAAATTCTATATCGTAAAAAAATAAATTTAAAGCAAAACCGTTTTATACATATAAATACTTGAAAAATTCTTCGCTTACATACTTTTCCTTTTATGGGCCTTTTTATTATTTTTTAAGTTATTGAACTTTTTAGGGGGAACGTCACTTACGTGATGCATATGGGTGAATTTTCAAAATATAAGTTTTATAGAAATCAACAAATCTTTTATGTTTTTAAATATGTATAAGATAATAATTATTTTTTTAGACCATGTTTAAAGATGAAAGATTTCGGAGTTCCATGGAAACTAGTGATGAGGACAAATGGCTACCTTCACAGGTCCTCACTGTGTTAGCTGGCGCTCACTCTCTGGCAGAAGACTTACAGATAGAAGTTATGAAGGTTTGTCCATGAAAGAGTTTAATTTATAACCTCATAAAAATGATCAACAAGACAAATGATAATATAGTCCTTTATTGGCATGGTATCTGTATAGTTGATTAAATTAAAAAAAAATAATTTAGAATTTGATTTGGATTTTTTAAAATACTTAAAAGTAACCAATCTTATAGACACGATTGAAATATCTTCTGTTAAAAATTTAGTGTTTGAACATTTTCTATACAGCTCTTATTGAACATGACGGTAACTGCCTCCTGGTGTACCAGTTCTAAAACAATCATTAAAATCGCACAGGTGAGCTCAAATTGATATATTTACGTTATGGCACAGCACTAATAAAATTTTAAGTCTTCTTAGTAAGTTTTTAATACATATAAAACAATTAAATCTAGATTATGGGCTCTTTACTGTTTAACAAACACAAACTTTTTACAATTTCTATGTTGCATAAGTTTGTTACTTTTTTTTTTACGGCCTTATTTTTTAAATCACAATCTGTAATTAAAATACCTTCAATCTATTGCTTCAAACATGGGTTCCCTGTTGCACTGGTTCAGTTAGCCACATTTACTTGTCACAAATTTCAAACGGATGTTAGATGCTAAAGGTGGTATTTTTTAATAATAATAAATGTGTGTAACATATAAAGAATAATTTCAGAATAAAGGCTAATAAGTACTTATGTAGCTATGCTGCGGTATGCAATAACTAGTTAATTCCTGGATTTTGAAATTGTTTCTAGAATATTTTATTAAATGACAATGCAATTGAACCCGGTTTTGTCGCCGGCTTAGGGGTTAGCCAAAAGCGTTGAGATAACCGATGATCGAGATAAATGAAAACCAATATGGCTGCTAAATATTAACTAGGCACTTTGGTTAAAAAATAAGTTTTAAAAATATAAATAACTAATTGCATAGTTAAATAGAGCGGATTTTAAAATAAATTTTACCACCAAAAATTTTAATTTTAGGATTTATAGTTTAAAGGTTATGAGTTTTTAAAGAGTGGTTCAATGTTTCGCAATCGCCAATGCATTTTACCCCCACACTTTGTGATCTCAATTCGGCTATTCGCGTCACGCACTTTAGCTCTCGTTTTAATAATGATTTTATTTTCAGGATCAATGCTATAAATACAATTATGATTTCTTTATTTTGTTTTTAAAATATTCTCTATTAAAAAAATCATTTTTAGTTTGTATTAACAGTAAAAATTTATCTTTAAACGAAGTTTATGTCGTGTGTACATGTTCCAGTTTACACAACTGTCACAACCTACTAATGACAAAGCGAGCTGTTCTCTATAAAAATGTCCAAATAATATTAAGAACTCCTTTTGAACATTCAACTATGGCTCATGAATAATTAATTTAACAACACTGACCTATGGCTAAATAGTTTTTGCACACAGCTACAACTAATGAATAAAACTGTTGAAGACAGTGTAGTAAGAGTCACAATGAATAGTAATGGTTGCCAGGGACAACAAGTCTGCACATGGTAAATTATGGTATTTTATAATACCAACTCTGCAGGGTTTAGCCGTCTAAGTTAAGTATATTATTGAATAGATTCCAAACTAGATCATCTTTGAAGTTCAATTGTCAAATTTTTTAATGTTTAAAGGCAAATTAATAGAAAATTTTATAAGCACCGAGAACTTCTGCCATTAAAAAAAGGGGTGGTGTTTCTTATGTAAAGAAAGGTCATGTCACTCAAAATGAGAATAATTACGAACACTTACCCAAACGTTTTTACAACTAGTAATGAAAATCATGAAACCTGAATATCAACTGCAATAATCATCCTTCAATATCACACACTGTATCGTTCATATTAAAAAATACTTAGATAAGACACCCACTAATTTAAGACGCACCCTGGGTGAGGGGTACGTAAAACTTTGTAAAAGACGCTTCTTATATGCGTGAAAATACGGTCGTGAGATGGTGAAGTGGCATTTTCATGGGGATCGAGATAACGAACAATAAATGGCTAATTTGGCTTTCTTTTGTGCTCGACACATTATGGTTCTGTGACATAAAAGAATCCACATAACCAATGAAAAAATTCTAAGACAAAGAGAGAATAGGGCAGTTCAACTTCAAAAAACATCAACTGAATAGGGTTGGCAAGTTAACCAAGGTCGAAATAAGTGGGCTTAAGTATCTCTTATTTCAGCTGTTATAACTTCATTTCAAATTTTTCAACTCACAAGTTTTTTTCCTGAAAATTCAATCTTAAATAAAGTTGGATATAATTGGGAGAAAGCTCACAATATTTATCTCAAATTTTCAAAGAGGCATAATCATGTTTTGCTAAGCAAGAAAAAAAATTTAAAATTAGAGGAAAATGCATTGAATGTCATTGAAATATGTTATTTTTATATTTCATAGAAACAGGATCATTAAATTGCATATTTCTTTCTGATTGAATTTTGTATCTTAGTTTTCCTTCAAAGAAGTAAAAAAAATAGCTGGGTTTATAATATTTATAAAGTGGGTTTAATTTTAATTTAAAAAAATTTTAAAACATAAATTCATGTTTTAACCTTCTGAGAACAAGCTTAATTTTTGTAGTGAAATATTTAGGTAAAGTTTGATTTAAAACAAATAATTCTGGAGACTATTTTTTTGTAAATCTATCTCTTATTGTACAGAATATGACAAGAATTTGTGAGTATTAGCCAATGAGAAACTAGCATAACTGCACAATTTTGCATGCTGTTTGAATCATAATTTATCAATAATACATTAATGCCAGTGTCTTTTTGCACTTTGGCATAATTACTTTAATAATTATAAAATATATTCCTTTAAACAGGAGTCGAATAAGACGCTTTGATGACAGGTGATCAATGTTATTTTTAATTTTTTTTTTTATTATTCTTTTTATAACCATGTAGGGTAGGCACTATCAGTTTACTATAATACCTGAAATGTCAGTTTCATATTATTTTAATAGTAAAAAATAAACGCTTGCATGGCCTAAGATTACTAACAGTTTTCTCCAGGCTCCTAGCAACTATTAATCCATAAACCCAAACCATTAAATCCTAATTTTTATACAAAAATTTCCCAAGGATTTCAATGAAATGCAACCTTTATGTTATGGTCGCGTATTTGCTACCGAGGTGTAATAAACGATTATCTTTCACTTCTCCCATTGTACTCTTATGTACTCATCCCTACTCCTGTAAGAAAAAACTTTAAGTTTCAACTTTTATAATTTATTTTTTAAAATCAGTTTGAAACTTTTATGGTTATTTTAATATTTTAACATTAAGCACTGACAAGTGTTTAAAAAAACCCACTAAATCAATAGTAGGTTTAAAAAAATACTAATTAAACAATTATTAAAAAGTAAAGTCTTTTTAGGTGCTGACTCACCCATGTGTGTTGTTAAACTAACTTTGTTAACACTGTCAATGCTATTCATTTTACTTCAGCTTTGAACTTTAACCTCCCCCATCTTTCCCCTCAACAAAGTTACTCTTCCATCTGTCAACCTGTTACCTGAAGCACTGACCTAAACCATTAGCCTAAGTCAGACAGCTGTTGTCATTTGAACATTATTTATAATGTAGAGCAGACACACACGTGACCAAATGTTCTTGTAATTAACTCATCACTATAATTGTTACCTGATTTAAACTACACATCATTGGCAATGTGCAGTTTGATAAAGAAATAACTGAAAAATATCTATCTTAGTCATTATAAAATCTGTGATTAGTGATGACAGATATTACTTTTATCTGAGAATTTTTATTATAAAATATATATTACTATTTTAATTATCCTGTGAATAATAAAAGCGTTATTAATGCTTTTTTCTTTAAAAAAAATAATTTATCATTGAATATTTATTTACAGGCATTTTTGCTAATATACTAACTGATCATATCTGTGATATATACACACAACATAAATATAAATTTAGGACTTCTTACATCAGGAATTAAGGTGTAGTAGAATCAGTGCATAAAGCAAATGAAAGACTTTAGGTAATTTTATCATCAGACATGATTAAATTCTCTGGATATTATAGGAAAGTTAGAGACACTTGCAAGGAGATTAAACATGCTGTAACCATGTTTATTGATTCTTATGTAAGTAATTTTTTATGAAATAGAAAGGTTTTGCAATTTTAAAATGAAATAGCTTTAGTAAAAAATAATTTTGTGACATTACCAAAAGTGAAAGATATTTGGAAAAATAAAAAAATTAATGATATTAAAATCCAACTTTAAAAATATTTCTTGTAAATTAATTGCAGACAGTTGAAAACATCCATTCTAAACGAAAGCCTAACTCAAGAGATCATGCCAGGGCTTGCTTTTTGGCCAGTTTGGCTCTTTTCTCTCAGGGCAATCAGAACTTAGATCCTGATGTTGAAAAGTGGCTGATGCAAATCTTTTTGACAGACAATGTAATCAATTTTGATAAAATCTAACATTTTGTTGGGGCGTTTTATTTTTAAGGTTTTAAAAATATCCTTTTTATTTGACTTATTTTAAAATAGTTTTTTTTTAATGGTTTGGATCTTTAAGGTTTTCTTATATTAAATTCCATTAATTATACGTAATGTAAAGAAATTACATTTATACTTTAAATATTTTTTATATAGGTTTCATACATAAGAGAATTAAGGATGTTACCTTTAATAATGTTAATAATTTGATCATTTATAAGGTGCAGCAACTAAGCTCACAGCACTTTACATAAAAATAGTAACACATATAATTATCAATTCATTCTATGTAAAACAATCATATTCTAAATACAACATATAATGACATTACGTTGCATGTGACCATATAATATCAGGTGTTGGCCATTAATTTGATTATAGTGACAGTAACAATAGAGTAAGTCTGCATGTTTGAATCTTTAATATTGAGAATGTGTTCAAGATAACATAATTATTAATTAATCATATCTTCAACTGCTTTCAGTTAGGTACATTGGGATACATTTATTGAGAAAAATCAATACTAGCTAATGCAAGGGGAATAAAGTTTTAAAGATTTAGGTTTTTTAAAAATAAAAAAAATTATACGGATAAAAAAAAATACTGCCATATTATATTTATGTATTACTAAAAGTTCCTTTGCAATCATCTGCCCTTTTTCTTTTGTTGCTCTGGGTAAAATTTTCTAATGTTTCCAGCATAAGAAAAAAAAAAAACTAAATATTTAGAATTTTTAGCTTGCTATGCAATTATAGCTTCATTTTTGGAATTGTGACTTACATCTCATGACATTTTGAATTGATAAATTGTATTTGCAAGACTTTAGAAATCCTTCAATTAGCTAATTTTATTCATTAACCTTACCTGATAATATAAATTAGCTACCATCAGGACCAGTGCATTTTAATGCAAACTTCAGTCTGAAGTATTTTCACATAGAACCAGGACTTCTAATAAGGGTAATTGAAAGGGGATAAAACTTTTTAAAAAGATTAAAAGAGATACAAACAATTAGTGTGAATTTAACAATTTTTATAAGCTTGGTTATAAGATAAAATTCAAATGTTAATGTTTCTGAAACTTCTTTATAGTTATATTTTATATAATATATGCTTACGAATGTTCCCTTCAAGCTGGGTGGCTGCATGCCCATGCAGATATCTGGACGCTCCCTCGCAGCAGTTTAGAATTACTGTGAAGCAAATTTTGTAAAATAGTGCACAAAAAATGGAAGCTAAGCAACTTTGCACACGGACTAGAGAACCTTAGAGGAAACATTGATGTTTACCCTACTAAATCTAATATCAAATAAAAAAGAATTGACAAAAGTCCCTGATAATAAAAAAGCTCAAAAGAATGGAAAGGAAGCAACATTTAAATTATAAACAGAAAAACAGCTGTATATGGTTGTGAATTAGGCTTATACAAAATGGAGTTATTGTACCAAATCTATTTATTAATTTATTTTCATATAAATCTGATGAGTTATTTTGCTTGCAATGTCCAATATTTCATCAAGGTTAGCACTTTTAAAGAGTTTAGAAATGGGACAGCCATTTTGTATTATGTTACACATTCTCCTAATAAGGTCTATAAGGTGACAACCTGTTTCCCCTAAGAACGATTCCCTGTACTTTGACAAAAAATTGTTATCAACCATCTTGATTCTTAACATTTTCTGAGGGAAGCTGATCTCATAGACTGCAATCACATAAGGATTTGGGTTACAGCAGCTGTGGGTGTCCAAGCAAGTCTCTAAGACACTTACTACCCCCACCCCCTTTTTTTTAGAAAGCAAACATAAGAAGATTTGAAAGTTTATTGGTCTGCCATAAGGATGAACTTATTTTTTAGGACTAGACAACTAGCCATAAGGTTGTGAGAATGAAAATTTAAAAAATGAATTTTGACATAAAAATGTAATTCGGATCAGGATATGATCTAGTTCAGAAAAAAATCCAATATTTCTATGACTGTATCAGAAACCTTCATCATTGCAGCATAAGATTTGAAGATAAGCAGATAGTAAAGCAGGAACCTTAAAATGTAGAAAATAAATCAAAGTACATATTTCATATTTGATTAGATTAATCTATGTTCATGTCCAAAAGTTAACAGCACTTTTATGAGTAGTTCAAGTAAAGTTTATTATGGATAAGAAAAAATCTCTAATTCCAATAAAGTGAAGCAAGTTGTTATAGATCCATTATGATAATTCCTTTGGGGTCATCAATTTGAAGCATTCTAGAACAAGTGTCTCTCCAAAAATGTGTTCCTAATAACTCAACATAGGAAGACCACTTGTAGGTTATAATATTTTCAGTATTAAGAGTAGGATCAGATCTTTCATAGGAGTTAAGCTTGGGAGTTTTATTCTGAAAATATAAATGGCAGTTAGTCCAATGTTCCCTCTCAGCTGCTTTTATTCGACTGTGTTTTTGGGGTGAATAAAATTGGATGCTGTGCAAATTTTCAGATAAGTTTGCTCTTTTGCACAATGAACATTAGAGGGAATATTCAGTAAGTCAATCAGCGGGAGAAATAGACAGGATTAATGATGAAACATCTAGTTTAAAAAGTAAATGGGTCTTGTAGGGTAAAACCAAGAACCTTAGAGAATGTATTATGTGGGCAATGTCCTTTCACATGACAGCCAATTTACCCATCATAATGTTTTCATGTGTAGGGTTAACAAGTTAATTAAATAAATATTAATACTTATTTCTAAGATGCAGACAGTGTAATATTTGTATTTCAACTTATATTTAATCTAAGAGGCATTGTTTTTTTTTTATACATGTTTGTATCTCTTTATAATCATTTATTTCTTATACTGTCAAGAAATGGCTCTGCTGTGTTTGGACATTAACTAGTAATCTGCAAATATTTTTTTATGCCAATGGCTATATACATTTTTTTTGGTCCAACCCATACTGCTTGGAGTACCAGACATAGATGTTTTATTTTATTAACAAAAAATCCCCATCCCCATCCTACTTCAGGTGAACACAAACTTCATTTGCTTCAATTAAAACCTCTACTTATTTGAACCCCAATTGCCATAATCTCTTTCTCCAGGTGAATCCCAACTTCTTTAGCTCCTGGGCTGTTGTCACTTATTGGTTTCTCTTCCATGATTCCTTCCCCTGGCCCTAGATGATTTCTTCCCTTGTATGTTTACCCTATGTTGGTGCTTACAGGTGTATATGGGTAGCTACCAGAATTGTGTGATGGTACAAGGGGCAGTGCAGGCAGCATTTATCACCATGATCAACAAGTTTGTTGGTGGACTGGTGGAGATGGAGGAAGCAGCGGTAGGATTGTACTTGGTGTATTTTTAAGTCTTGTCAGCTTATCTTAGATATACAGACGCTCCTTCTATGCAGAAGATAATTGCGTCCACAGACCATGAGAGATGATCTGTTGGCAAGTGATGCAGCGGTCACAGGCCACGGCTATAGGGGTTCCACGCATTACCCCAGCCGCCTAACTATTGTCTAGTTAGGTACCCATTCGGAGCTGGGTGACTCGGGGACTCCTCAGGCCGCGAGAACAAATCCTCACCTTCGTGTGGATTCGAACCCGTGACCATCGGTATGACAGTCGAGAGCGCTACCTCTCGACCACCACGTCCCACCATGTCAGCTTCTTCTTAAATACCCAGTCCTGTAGGGAAAAATAAAAAAGTGCTGAGAGAAAAACTAACTCAACTAACTGCTTCCAGAACAGTAAGTCCCAACCAATGTGTAATTTCTTTTTCTTTCATGACACATCAGAGACACTACAATTAAAACTCAAACTTTTCATGGAGTAAGTGCAATTGTAAAATTCTATATAGATAAATATTAGAATTGGATTGCAAATTTTACATTCATCTTTTTCTAAATATTCAAGTTTAATG
Source organism: Radix auricularia (assembly GCA_002072015.1). Classification (NCBI taxonomy): domain Eukaryota; kingdom Metazoa; phylum Mollusca; class Gastropoda; family Lymnaeidae; genus Radix; species Radix auricularia. Next base: position 493,134 of record MUZC01002090.1, on the reverse strand, counting down.
CGGAGCTTTATAGAGAAATAGAAAAACAATTGCATCTAAGTTTAAGTGTAGTCCCTCTATTATTTGTGTTATTTGCTTAACCCCCCCCCCCCAATTTCACCAACATTCTTTATTAATTAAATATGTATAATGTAAAATATACTGTTCCTTCAAAATGTTATCATTTATTATTGCATAAATAATATAATTATAAGAACCTTATAAATAAACCAAACCTTGTCTAAATGCATTAAAAGTTTGACATAACCTGGGTATAAGTGCTTGCCTTAGTAGGCCATATACCACTCTGATATTCCAATGGCTTTTATTCAAACCTTTTATTTTGCTACCCTACCTTCAATACAATTTTATGGTGAATTAATTAATGGGACATATAAAAACACCTCCTTTCAGCTCTTTTTTTATATTTATATTCATAGCAGAATAAGCTAAAACCAAATTCCCATTGCAATTTAAAAAATTAGCATTACTGTGAGTCCGTGTGTTGTGTTACATACAGGGTCTGACTGTTGAGCCTGTGTGTTGTGTTACATACAGGGTCTGACTGTTGAGCCAGTGTGTTGTGTTACATACAGGGTCTGACTGTTGAGCCAGTGTGTTGTGCTGCAGACAGGGTCTGACTGTTGAGCC
>MUZC01002090.1:454234-492194 GCA_002072015.1 Radix auricularia | reverse complement strand
TGTATTGGAAAGGGACGCAGCGTTCAGCTGAGGGGTCTGACTGTTGAGCCAGTGTGTTGTGTTACATACAGGGTCTGACTGTTGAGCCTGTGTGTTGTGTTACATACAGGGTCTGACTGTTGAGCCTGTGTGTTGTGCTGCAGATAGGGTCTGACTGTTGAGCCTGTGTGTTGTGCTGCAGACAGGGTCTGACTGTTGAGCCAGTGTGTTGTGCTGCAGACAGGGTCTGACTGTTGAGCCAGTGTGTACAGCTGCAGACAGGGTCTGACTGTTGAGCCAGTGTGTTGTGCTGCAGACAGGGTCTGACTGTTGAGCCAGTGTGTTGTGCTGCAGACAGGGTCGAAGAATTAATTGATCTCATGAAACCTGGTGTAGTATTGTGTTGAGATAATGGATTCTGTGCCAGATGTTGGCAATCAGCTGAGGCATTAGCAATCTCCACTTAGCTCTTTGCTCATTAATATAACTGGTGTGTTACGCTATTTAAAAAAAAACAAAAAACAACAACTCATGAACAGGAAGCTTGGCATTCAATTTCCATTTATTTAATTCTGTTCAAAACAGTAGATATTAAAGATGGACACACACACAAGTATCTGCTCCAGAATTGATAGCTTAAATTTTTTTGTTGAAAATGTGTTATTAATTAAATAAGAACAAAGTGTATTGCATGTGTATTTTCATATCATCAGGAGGATGTGGGAGACGATGTGTTAGCTGATTTCAAATCCAACAGTGAGTAGATTCAATTTATCCCCTTGCCTCATTTCTAAACATGTCACAATTTATTTTTTTTAAAAATTGAATCTGTTTTAATAAGCATAAATAACTTATGTCCCTAAAACTATTTAATAAAGCAATTTTAAATTGATATCTTTTCAATTTCTTGAATTAGTAAGGTAAATACAAGTAGCAGTAAAACATGAACATTTAATGGAGCATCTTTTCAAAAACTAAATCTTGTGTTTAAATTCTTGTAATTAACTTTGGCAAATAACACCAGATTATAGAGGACTCTTAGTGCAGAGTAAAGAAATGGTACTCGCTGGTAGATGCGTTGATATAAAGATAAACAGACATTATGATATTCTGTTTCCTTATACAGACAGGAGTGTTTCTAGGGAGAACCTAATCAATGAAGTAGTCGTCCTGCTAACATTTCTTACAGACAGGCTAGAGGTTGTTTCAAGGTGAGTTGAGATCCCTTGAGAGAAAGAAATCTATGCATTATAAAATCTGAGTAACTCAAATGGAAAGTATTTAAAATGGTAAGAAAATTTTAGTTAAGTTGCTGGTTTGTCAAGTCATTTCTGCACTTGCTTTTTCATATGATTGGTTTTGATTTATAAACCTCAAGTGTCATTTTTTTTATCTGCTTTGACATTTGTGCAATCCCATTGAAATAATTATAAAAATACACTTTGAAAATATTTCTTGTAAAAGAAGCTCGGGGTCTATTATTATAAGCAGCAGGATGCAAGACTTTAAATAACTGCTTCAACAAAAATCTCTCTTTATTTTCTCCATGTTCATTCCAGCACCTCCCAGGGTAAACAAACCTTGCCACTGCTTCTAGAGGGTGTTAACATAGTTTTATCCAAAGTACCACCCACAATCAAGCTTAATTATGACTTCCAGGAGCTCTTGTGGTAAGAGAAAATGTCAGTTTAGATAAGTTAAAAGAAACAAAAAGAAAATCATGTAAAACCAGCTCATCTGCATTATTTTAAAATTAAAAAAATGAAAGATAATTTCAAATTATATTATTTCTGTTTGAAAAGACTTGATCTTTTACAAAATTTCAATGTGCTTATTTTTAGTTCAATTAGATGTTGCCTGAAGGAAACAATTGTTCTCTTGTGTCAGTAGAATTTTTCAAACTCTTTGGTTTCCATTGGCTCATGTCGCCATTGATTTACTTTTCCATTGGTTTCTACAATATTATTATTTAACATAAGATTATCATCACAGGAAGAGGTTATGTCCTTGCCTGATCAGTCTGCTCGGAGAACCTAAAGCTGAAAAAACAACAGGGCAGAAATCTGGCCGACCTGAGGTGGCCAAGCTGACAGGATCATCAAGTTCATCGACCTACATAACACAGGCGTCTGCTAAAGTTATCTACAGGTTTGTATCTGATGGTCTTTGGAGAGTTCCACACTGTTTATGTGTATGTTGAAATGTCTGATGGTTAATTTTGTACAGAGATCAGTGTAGATGTGTTTAGAACATTGTCAGTATAAACCAGTTGTCCGAAGCTGTGTTTAGAACATACAGAATGTATGTCAGTATAAACCAGTTGTCTGAAGCTGTGTTTAGAACGTACAGAATGTATGTCGGTATAAACCAGTTGTCTGAAGCTGTGTTTAGAACGTACAGAATGTATGTCAGTATAAACCAGTTGTCTGAAGCTGTGTTTAGAACGTACAGAATGTATGTCGGTATAAACCAGTTGTCCGAAGCTGTGTTGAGAACATAGAGAATGTAAGTCAGTATAAACCACTTGTATGGAAGGAGCTGTGTTTAGAACATACAGAATTTAAGTCAGTATAAACCACTTGTCTGAAGCTGTGTTTAGAACATACAGAATGTAAGTATAAACCACTTGTCTGAAGCTGTGTTTAGAACGTACAGAATGTATGTCGCAGGCCTGCCAACCCTCCCGATTTTTTCGGGATTATACGGATTTTTCACCCATGCTTACGAAATCCCAATAAGACCCTTAATCTCCCGTTTTTCCGAAAAAAAAAAATTCACCATGAAAAATCCGAATGCGAAAAAATTATAAAAAGAAAAAGCCCAAAAAAATAAGACGACTTGGCTGATTTATATGATGACTTCCTGTTTTTTTTCCCGCACTTCCGTTATTTATGGGACCCATGTTTTTATTGTGTCATTCTTCACTTGATATTCTATTTCTATCATCCATCCGTTTATTGGACTTAAAAATAATTCATTGTGTGGTGCCTATTTCAAAGAGGAAGCTTAACGTGACAACATGGATAAATTTTTAAAAAGATCTGCCGTAGCAACAAATGAGGTCGAATCTGACAATGCTGAAACTCCAACCAAAAAAAAAAAAAAACGTCATGCTCAACGTTTTAGAAAGGAATATACTGAGAACCATTCGTTTCCTAGATCATCATCCCGTGGGGAAACATTTGCATTTTGCAATCTTTGCCAAACCCACTTAAGCATAGAAAGGGGTGGTTATAATGATATTCAAAAACATATAACTACTAAGAAATATGCAGCTGCAGCTAACACTCAGCATTGACAGTGAAACTACAAACTAATGCAGCAATGCACTTTTGGAAAAGCTGAATGAGAAGTCAAGAAAAGTGGTTGTAGAGCACCTAAAATCTTTCTATGTTGTAGCTCTCAAGTATATGAAAGAGAAATTTCCACTATCTGACCAACTCTACCAGCATGCCAAAGTGTTACATATGAATTTGAATTGGAGAGATAGTGATAGTGGTACCTTTGCTGACCTTCATTTTTTCCAATGACCTGTTCACTGGACTCCTATGAGGAATAATTCAGGAAGTACCAGATTATGGACCTACCAAAGGAAGTGGTTACCTCAACCAGGGGGGATGAACAGTGGCACTTCCTGAAAAACTTTAAAAATCCAAGTGGAGTTAAAGGATTTGGCTACTGCCATGCTTGCAGTGTGCTGCATTTCCCACAGCAATGCAGATGCCGAAAGAATTTTTTCTATTGTCAAGAAAAACTATACAGAGTCAATGGCCTCTATGAAAGTGGGGACTCTGTCTAATTTGTTGGTCACCAAAGTTACCAATTGCCATGGCAACTTACATAAGTCCAAAGAGTTGTTGGGCAAATGTAAAAAGGCGCAAGAGAAATGTTGTCAAACTGAACACATGCAAGTTGTGTACATATGTAAATAATGATTATTCTGTTCGGTGCATATGTATATATGTACATTTGTAATGATGTTAATATTAATTCTGTGGACTATTACATGAAAATGAAGGTAAATGATTATTTCTTTAACTTTTAATTATTTAACTATAGATAATTAAGTGTATAGATTTAGACCACGGCGCTAATGACTCGCGATCCCGACTTGCGCGCGCACCATCTACAGATTTTTTGGGGGGGAAAGTTGGCAGGTCTGATGTCTGTATAAACCAGTTGTCCGAAGCTGTGTTGAGAACATAGAGAATGTAAGTCAGTATAAACCACTTGTATGGATGGAGCTGTGTTTAGAACATACAGAATTTAAGTCAGTATAAATCACTTGTATGAAGCTGTGTTTAGAACATACAGAATGTAAGTATAAACCACTTGTATGAAGCTGTGTTTAGAACATACAGAATGTAAGTCAGTATAAACCACTTGTATGGATGGAGCTGTGTTTAGAACATACAGAATGTAAGTCAGTATAGACCACTTGTCTGAAGCTGTGTTTAGAACATACAGAATGTAAGTATAAACCACTTGTATGAAGCTGTGTTTAGAACGTACAGAATGTAAGAGTAAACCATTTGTATGAAGCTGTATTTTGAACATACAGAATGTAAGTCAGTATAAACCACTTGTCTGAAGTTGTGTTTAGAACGTACAGAATGTAAGAGTAAACCACTTGTATGAAGCTGTGTTTAGAACATACAGAATGTAAGTGTAAACCACTTGTCTGAAGCTGTGTAAGCCTCCCTATCAACATTATATTTTATTATCTAACAAACTGTTTTTAAAAAAAACTACCTGATACATCTTAGCATTGCAGGAGAGTTGGCTTGTCTGGTTGGAGGCATCCCTCAGCTGAGACCAGTGCTGGAAGCTTTGTTTCATAAAATACTCATGTTTCCTTTACCTCAGAGCAGACATGATGCTTTACGGATACTTAAAGAGGTATCTTTGTCTTTTTAAGTGTTTCATGGCATGAAATTACTATTTTTTTCATACTAATTAATTATGAAAGTAAAATGCTTCTTTTGTAATTAAAAAAAAGATCTATTACACTATTAGGAAAGCAGTTATTTTTTTATGCCAGTTTTTAAAAGAACACTGCGAAACATTTTAGTTTTGCTATCTGTGACATTATTTATGATGCTATTTACAGCTTATGTCTGACCCACAAAAGGTGGTGTCTCTCATTGGCACAACTACATTACCTGTCAAAGACAACAGTTTGGATACAAATATGGCACTCTTAAAAATGTGAGTTACCCAAATATCATAGATCTGGCTCACATTCATCACGGTATAGTTGGTACAATCTAACAAACAGTTGCGTCCATGTTTCATAACATTTCATTTAAGTCTAATACAAGGGTGTGATGAGTGTAAAGTCAGGCAAGCGTTATACAATGAAAGGCAACATTTCTGAAACTGTGATCTGGGGCTTTAATGGCAGAATTAAATATAAATTAATACAAAATTTTAATGCTACATTTATCTGAAAACGTATTTCATAATTCCTTCTTATTCATCACTAAAGCTTATTACTGTTGCATATTTTAGAAATTACATTGAATAATCTAACTTTACATTAAGCCTAATAAAACCTTTGAAACAAGTGTATAGTAAGCACATTCATGTTAGGAATTGTGGGGGAAACAACTGGTTACAGAACCAGTCTGGCACACCTACCACTTGTTGCACATGTGCCAAGGAACATTTATGCCCATAATCATCTGCCATTGAATGCTCACTATCAATTTTTTATTTAGAGTGGATCGATCGCAAATTTAATTTTTTCTGAAGTTTTAGTTTAAAAAAGGCCAATTTATACACAAATACTGCATGCAATTTTCCCTCTAAGCCAAGGCTTCTCAAAGTGGTGGTCCGCAGGCCGGTCCGTGCGCCACCCACCTCTGATCCGCAAAATATATTACGAATGACAAAGTTCCAGGAATAGACCTCATCTCTGCAGAACTGAAAAAGTTAGATGGTATTAAACTACATAGGGAAATACACGAACTTATATCCAGAATCAAATATCTGGGGACAACTATAAACAAACACAATGACATAATATGAGAGGTGAAAGAAAGGATAACAGAAGGCAACCTTTCCCTACTTCAGTTAACAAAAACTCCTAGGAAGCAAAGACCTCTCAAGAGAAACCAAGAAAACAATATACACCACTATCATAAGACCGGTAGCAATGTACAATGTGAGACTTGGACGCTGACCAGAAAAGCAGAGAACCTGCTCAACACATGGGAGAGGAAAATCCTCTGCAAAATATATGGCCCGGTGATATAAGATCATATCTAAAGAATTTGAACAAACCAAGAAATATATAATCTGTACAAAGACCCCTCCCATAGTCACAATGATTAAAAAAGGAAGATTACATTAGGCAGGACATGTTGAAACGATTTCAGAATATAGAGCAGCAAAAGTTGTCTACAGACAGAAGCCTGGAGACATACGACTCACCGGTCGCCGAAGACTGAGGTGGATCGACGATGTTGAAATGGACATACACCTTCCTGATGTTCGGACATGGAGGAGGAAAACCATGGACCGATCTGAATAGAGGGATGTGGAGCAGGCAAAGGCCCTACATGGGCTGTAGTGCCTTCGATAATGACAGTTTGCTACCATGTCAGTATGAGGAAAATAGCGCATCGACCCGTGGTGCAATAAAAAAATTCCTACCAGTCCGCCATACTAAAAAGTTTGAGAAGCACTGCTTTAAGCTACGCTGCTCCATGGCTGCGCAGCTATCTGCCAAATGCTGCATAGCAATTTAGAGATACCGTGCAACATAGTTTGTTAAAGATAATATAATACGTGTTATTTTTTAATATAAAATTTTGCACTAAATGAATGCTGCACAATATTGCTTTTTTTTTTTGGACTAAACTTAGAGGGAATATTGGCAGGAGGTAATTTAAAATAAGAGTGCTGAAATAAATCTTCTTCAAGTTGATAAACATTGAAATGTAAAGCTGACCACTTGAATATCATCTTTGGTTACAGGTTGATTGCCTCTGTTCACCAGAGCAGCCATTACAGTGAGCCAGCCATTGTTTACACAAGTATTGACTGCATTGATGGCTTACTGGCCTCACTTGATAGACTTCGCCAAGGGGAGGCTATTCCAGAGTCCATGATTAAACCTACAAAAGGTGAAGATATTACTAGTAAGCTAGTGGGATGACACCAGATGAAAGATACAAATTATCATGTTGTATATTTATTTTATTTTAAGAGTGAGGTTGCAAAGTAAATTCATTTGACCTCTCTTGTTTTTTTTTAAAATTTTATTATTATTATTTATTTTTTTTTTTAAATCAAGAAGTATTTTAATATCTTTTTTTTCTGCGATTTAAAAACTTTGATTTTGGAATTTTTATGATTAGGATATATATGAATTTATAAAAAAAAAATGGAACTTCAAATTTACAGGCATGAAAGGTCGTTCAAGGAGGAGTATGACATCTAACCCTGATGATGATGGTGGAAGTGACATCACATGTGATCAGTATGATGAGTCTGAAGGTTTGCTCTCTTCTCGCTGGCTTATTGGCCACTCCCCATAAGATTTACACTTGATTATATCAATATAAAAGCCTAATTTTTTATTAAATTTTTGTTTTAATAATAATAGTAATAGTTAGATAATTTACATAGCGCAGTACCACATCAAATACCTTAGCTCACAGCTCTCCACATAAAAATATTAACGCATTTATTTTCATTACACTCACAGGTTCATCTATTTCAGATCCCATCACAGTTCCTGAAGATACACCAGCAGCCAATGAAATTCCCCCAGGTGACAAACCACCTGTCCAAACAACTGACCCAGCTCAAGTCAAGCCAAAGTCAACACCTAAATCACCTACCAGAGCCCAGTTTGAGGCAGAAGAAAGGGAAAATGCTCGTCAGTTTGTCATCTACCTCTGTCAAATGATGCCGGTACTTAAAAACGCCATGAGTATAACTGAAGTTGATGAGACTTTACAAGACATAGCTGCCCATTTCTGTAACAGTAAGTAGAACTGAAGTTGATGAGACATTTCAAGACATAGGTGCCCATTTCTGTAACAGTAAGTAGAACTGAAGTTGATGAGACATTACAAGACATAGCTGCCCATTTCTGTAACAGTAAGTTACCTCAGGGAAACATTGGATCCCATTTCCCCATTGTGCACTTTGTTTTGCAAATTTTTTTATTTAATTAACAATAATTATTAGGATTTTAAATTACCTCTTGACTAAAACAAGGCTACTGGTTATTTGGGTTATTAAAGTACGGTTAAACCATTGTGGTTACAATAGCTTTGTGAAGAAATGCTAGCAATTGTAATATTTTCAAAGATTTTAGCCTTTTGTATAGATATGGAGCACGAAAAGCTGATCTTAATTGGGAAATATATGTTGATTTTTTTGAGTTGCTGAGCTAGAAAAGTTACTCTGTGGGGCACATTGCTTACATGGAGTGTATACCATGATGAAATTTGATTAAAACAATCAAAAGACCCAAGATTCTGATAAAACCCATTTACATTCATCAAACATTTGATGACCATTCTCTAAGCAAATTTAGGTACATTAAAATGATGATTCTTCATTAACCAAATCAATATAATTTAACTCCATGAGTTTCGCCAACATTTTTGACCAGGTATTCCGCCAAGTCATTTGGGCCATCAGCACGATGGCTCTTCTACCTCAGTGGTTCTCAACTCTGATGGTGTGTATGTGGCGGCCATCGTGGCCCTGAAATTCAACCTCAAACTTATCAAGGCAGGATACTACAGAAACACAAGGAATCTGAAGTTCTCAGAGGTGAGTCATCAGCTACAACATTGAGTCACTTTTTTAATCATCTGTTTACCTAACGTTTATTTTGTTGGTGGTTTTGTAAAAAAAATAAATTCTGATGGTTATGTATAGTTGAATCTAACCTGAATGTTAGAAAGGGATGTGCGGTGCCCATAATGTAACTTAATAATCACAACCCTAATTGGATCTCTTTTATTCTGTGTGTTTTTTGTGCCACTCGTTGAGTGACCATTCAGTCACATGCTGTGATTGACTGTAACTTAAAATGCATTTGGATCTTTGCATGTTCTGAGCACTGAGTTGCTTTGAGGTGGTCATGGAGAGATGTTAATTTTTTTTTGTTCACTCTTTCTAATGAGCATATTCAGGGTTTGGTACAGATCTGTGTGTACCAATATACTATAAGCTTGCTAATATGTAATTAAGCTACAATAGAGTTTGGTAGTGTTTCTTATTTAATTTAATTTTTTTTCTTCTTATTTGATTCTTATTCTGTGAAATTATAAGTATTGTAACAAAGATTATCTCAAAGACTCACTTTGTTAATGTTTTCCAAAGAGAGTCAGAAGTAAAATCTTAACATTTGTCTTAGAGAAAACCTTTGATAAAACAGTGTGAATGATTATTCTAACAATACTTGCATTTATTGTTATGAAGAAATATTTTTACTACTGGGGAGCAAAAGATAGGTGTTGTGTGGCTGGGCCTTAATACTGTGTTGACAGCTTAAGACTAGTGACTAAGCAAAAAAACAACAACAAAAGCTTTGACTGACATTTATGGACCTCATGTCTTGACCAGAATGACTTCACCAACGAGATCTTTAGTTCTGGACTGCTGCTGTACTTACCCCCGGCCTGGCTCAAGGAAGTGTACTCTCAAGTTCTAACAACCAGCCTGCTGGACCTGGACATCTCATGTGCTCCATCAACTGTGAGGGTCAGCTCATGTGCTTTGATCAATATGTTACAAGGTTTGTTCTGGCTTTGTTGTGGTTACTTTGCAAGGTTTGTTTTGGCTTTGTTGTGTTTACTTTATAAGGTTTGTCTTGGCATTGTATTGTAAAACAATGTCTAGTTTCTTTCCTTTTATTTTCTTGTGTTTTTCCTTTCTTTAGACTTAGAAGTCTAATTTCTTTATATTTGACTATTTCTTCCCTGGCCCACAGACTTGGAAGGTGTTGGTACCACAGAGGAGCGAGGTCGACTGTTGTCTGATTACAGAGAGGAATTGGACGTCTCAGATGGGGATAATGTCATGAAGTTAAAGAAGGTGGAAGCAGGTGAGTTAAGTACAGCTGGCTGATAAAAACTAAATGCACTTGTTCATAAAGGTTGCTGTAAAGGAATGCCTAAATGTTGCACGAATGGAAAATAAATCAGTTATTACAAAGAGTGCTAAAAGCTATACAATTTTTACAGTAGCCTTACTCTGCTGTGCCTTATAGACTAAAAAACTGCGATAAAGATTTTAAATAAAATACAAAATGCACAAACAAAATGTGTAATGAAAACAATAAATTTGTGCCTCTTGTGATTTGTTAATTTTTAATCTACAGGTTGTTAATTTCTTAGCCCAGAAATTAATTTAGTTTTGAAATTATCAGAAACTGTTTGGTTTGTTGGTGGATTGTAAATAAATATTAAAAAGCAGTATGCATTTTAAAATATAATGTCCTGGTGCTGTGGTAATAGCAACATTGGATGGTTATATGCTTTGTTATCTTTATCATACTCACCACAGGCATGCTCAGAACATCAGCATAGAATTTATTTATTCTATGACAAAGTCAGATTTGAATACCTTAAAGCAGGGCTGGGCGAACTATGGCCACATTTTACTTGCTACGGAGCTCTATGTGCCCCGCGGAAGCGTACAGAAATATAGAAGGAATTCATAAATTTATTTTAAAAGAGTTTTTTTTTTACTTGAACTGAGGCTTAATTTTGTTTAGGTGCGGCTCCTTGAAGTTTCAATTCTTAATGCTGTGGCCATCACCCTGAAAAGTTTTCCTGACACTTCCTGAGTGAACTCACTCATATTTAGAACACTGCATTTGAGATTGACCAACAAACTTTGCCATTGTCTCACACAGGGAAGAATTTAGCAGCTGGCGTCTTGTCTTCCTGCTGGGCTGAGGTTCTGGACATTCTGTCTGTGATGCTGAATGAGCAGGTGCCAGTGAGTGGAGGGGGCTCCATGACCCGTTACAGCCTGGCACTGCTCCTGGCCACTGACAGCGCCCAAGAAGATGTCCGTAAAGCAAGGAGTGCCATATGCACCAGTTTGAATGGGTTGCAGAGAGCAGCAAAGTTGTGCTGTGTTTTAGGTAACTAATTTTTTTTTTAGATTATAGGAATGGTGGAAGTTCCAATTGTTTAACTTGAAAATAAAGTTATATTTCTTTGTGTCAATAACATTATGTTTGTGAAACAAATGGTGAGAATGATTAAAGCTCAGAATTGAAGATACTTGAAATAAATTGTGATAGCATAAAATTTAACTTTCTTATCAATTTAAATAAATACAGTAGAACCCAGTCATCTGGACCTCAATTAACTCATCCACCCTATTCAAGAGACATTTTTAACTGCTAAATTTTCTCTTAGCATTTTCTTATGAGTTTTTTTTAATCCTTTCATGTTGCCGAACTCTTATATTTCAAACACATAAAAGGGCTGAATTTGCCAGGTAATGTCGGTTATCTCACTGAGTTGCTGGGCAAGGGGTGGTAACCTGAAAACATCTTTGATGTCACCAACTGGTGATACCAGAGCGTGTTGCTACATTTGTTATATTCTCTTGGCTTTTGTTTTTATCAAACATAAATGTAAATTTTTTAGCATTTTGATTGTTTCATCAAACAAATTGCCTATTAAAATTAATGTATTTGATAATTATGGTTTAAAATGATCTTGTATGGATAATTAGTTCCATAATGTACCAAATGTTCTAGTTGATATAATTAAATACCAAAATGTGCCGTGTGCAGACTGGTTGTGTGATTCCTGTCAACTAGGCAAAATCCACAAAGAGAAAAAGAAATGTCAGGAAAAATAAAGAGTAAACATCAATGTACTCTCTCATTTATTAGTGGACATCATAAACATAAGGAAATTTCATTCACATGTTAGTATGTTGCCGCCTTATTGGTTTTTGTTGATCTCAATCTTCTTCACACTTTTTGACAACCCCTAGGCTGGTGACATAACCGGGTTCTGGTGTATGTAAAAAAAAATAAAGGACTTTCTGTGAAAGATGAAATTAAGCATAGTAGTTGGTAGAAAATAATTTAAAATTGCTTCAAATGTACTACGTAAAGGCAGATTGCCCCAAATTGTTTTGTCACTCTGTGTAGCCAAATGATTGGAATATTGAATGTAGACAAATCTTAAATATAGTTTTTATATATTTTCAATTTTCATTTTTGTGACTATTTTCACCAGAAACAGTCTTGAGTCATATTTTGTTCAGTCTAAAATTATTTTTTTTATCCTTTAGTTTGTGCTATTTCTTCTTTCAAATAAGAGCAGAAAATGTTTTGTTTTTTGCACCATGATAATTTTATGATGTAATTTTTTAGCCCTTGAAATATGCAATAACTTGAAACAATGTACAACTGGCAGGACTCCAACAGCTGTGTGGCAGTGCTTTCTCTCAACTTGCCAGAACCTCTTGTGTCAAGGAGGATTTCAGAGCATTGGCTGTAGCTGAAAGTAAAACTCAGAGCAAGGCATCAGTCCTCAGCAGTAACAAACCGAAGCTCGTCAGGCTACATGCAGCCCATGTTTTGAGTATGGATGTTGTTATGACAACTGGTTTAGAAATGGGAAGTCACTCTGCTGATTGCTGGAGGCATGTTTTTAGGTAATGAGCTTTTTGTTATAAATTTTCAAATGTTTTTATTTTAAGAAAATTATTATTTATTAACTCTTAATGTGTCAAAGCGCAATAATGCGCAATTTACCATTTTTTACCAAAGCGCGATAATGCGTGACTCGATAGGACTCTCTTTAGAAACAAAATTACAGAAAATAAAAACTCTTCAGTGCATGAAAAACGATTTTTTTACTTCCGGCAATGGCGGCTGTTTCCCCCCCTAGTGTTATTGCTTGATTTGCGAAGTTTTTAGGTAGTTTTTACGTTGTTTTTTTTCGAAGATACGATTTCGCTATACTTTATTACTAAAATAATAGTACTAAACTACAGGTAAAAATAGTTTTAAACTCAAAACGGTCTTTCGAATACATAAAATAATGATTCTTATCCTAAAAGTTGAAGTCAGTATGACAATAATAATATAAATGGATTTTATGCAATTTTTAAAATTTCATAACCTGTTGGTCGCAATTCTGGAAATTCTTACGTCACTAAGGCGGAAGTTTTCGGAAAACCTTATGGCACATTAAGAGTTAAATTTAACAAGTAGAAGTACCCAAGTTGTAAAATGTCCACTAAAATTTTATTTATTGAGATTGCTTTTTTCATCTTATAGACACTGCGGTAGATCTAGAAATGAAACAATGATCTTATTTTGTTTACAGGTGCTGTGCCCACATCTCAGAACTTGAGCACACATACTTCAGCCAGGGCAATAACCAGTCCAGTTTACCTAAACTGACCCAGGGGGCCTTAGGTCAGGCTAAAGATGGCGCTGAGGCAGATGGGTGTGTTGATTGATTATGTTTACATTGGTTAAACTTCAAATTTGAATGAGAATATTCTGCAGGCATTAAGTACTGTAAGTTACCTCATTAAATATAGTATGTTTTCCACTAAGTACGTCATACTGTAGGCTACCCTGCAAACTACAGTATGTTTGTCTTTCCATTAAACTAATTTATGGTTGTAGGAAAGCTTGAAAATCCAGAATCATGGCATGAGAACAAAGCCTTTTTAAAAAAAAAATAGTTCATAACATTCCTAAAATTTTCTTCAAACAGTAACTGTGACTCAGATCTGTATGGAAGCCATGCCTCTTCAGCTGTACCTGTGGCCCCTAGAATAAATGTACCCGCCCTTATACAACAAAGTGGATTAGAGTCTGGCTGGGACAACTCATTGGCTGCAGGAGGGGTGCTGACATTTGCCCAGGCATCTAAAGCCTTGTGTGGGCTGTCTCAAGAAGTTGACAGGTAAAATTAAACTGTCTCAAGAAGTTGGCAGGTAAAATTAAACTGTCTCAAGAAGTTGACAGGTAAAATTAAACTGTCTCAAGAAGTTGACAGGTAAAATTAAACTGTCTCAAAAAGTCGACAGGTAAAATTAAAGTTTTGGTCAGTTGGTCAAATCATAGGCTAACAACATTTTTAGTGTCTTTAACAAAACACAATTTTATTCAAGTTTCCTGGAAGCACTCAAGTTGTAGCATGGGAATTCACACTATTCTTTCCCAAACCTGAAGTAAATATTGCCTTTTGATTGGTTTGTGTGAGTTATTTAGACATTCTTGTGGGTTATTTAGCTGCATTAAACACAAAAGGAACAAATCTGATTAGGTTAAAAAAAAACAACAAGACTTGATCACCAATTAAAAATCTTGCAAGTTATTTAGAGCTACTTGTGAACTATTTAGACAGACTTGTAGGTTGTTTAGACAAGTCTGCAAGTTATTGTAAGCTTTTTAAACAGGCTCGTGAGTCTGCGAGTTATTTAGACATTCTTGTGAGTTATTTAGACATTCTTGTGAGTTATTTAGACATTCTTGTGAGTTATTTAGACATTCTTGTGAGTTATTTAGACATTCTTGTGGGTTATTTAGCTGCATTAAGCACTAATGCAACAAATCTGATGAGGTTTGAAAAAAAACAAGACTCGATAACCAAAATAAAAATCCTTTTTTAATTCAATGTACAGGGTGGTCTAAAAAATGAATTAGTCTAAGATTATGATGTTAGACCTGACCTAAAAAAAACCTATCAAATAAATGAATGAATACATTTTGGCACTTCATAATGTGGTTTGTGAAATGTTTATTTATTAACACTAAATATTTACATTTACTTAAGTAAGATAAGATTAATAACGCTGTGCTATTTTCAAAATCTGTTGTATTTTTTAAAGAATTTTATATTTTGAATTCTATTTTTTTTCTCCAGCCTTTTTGAAGATGCTGCAGACAAGCTTTGTCTTGAAGCTTTGCTCCGTTTCCTTGAGGAGCTGGGTGAGGCAATGGTTGCCCAGCTGCAGAGACTCGGTAGCTCAGGGGAGAGAGTGGGGGGAGCCAGCTGCCTGCCACCCACCAATGCACTAAATTTGTACCGCCTGCAGCAAGTCTTGGTGCGCATAGTCAACGGCTCTAGGCCACTCCTGCACTTGCTGAGGGTGTGGAGTGTTGTGTCCCCTTACTTGGTGCAGGTACTCCTCATGACTGAACTGTTAGTGTTAGACAATATGTTAGTGTTAGACAATATGTTAGTGTTAGACCATATGCTAGTGTTAGACAATATGTTAGTGTTAGACAATATGTTAGTGTTAGACAATATATTAGTGTTAGACAATATGTTAGTGTTACACCATATGTTAGTGTTACACCATATGTTAGTGTTACACCATATGTTAGTGTTACACCATATGATAGTGTTAGACAATATGTTAGTGTTAAACAATATGTTAGTGTTACACCATATGTTAGTGTTAGACAATATGTTAGTGTTAGACAATATATTAGTGTTAGACAATATGTTAGTTTTAGACAATATGTTAGTGTTAGACCATATGCTAGTGTTAGACAATATGTTTGTGTTAGACAATATGTTAGAATGTCGACTAAATAATTACAAATTGTTGATCATAAGGTAACAAAAATACCAATCAGAACAGTAAATGTTGTAGTTGACCCATTTTGACATTTCAAGTCAGGAATTTTATAACATTGGGTAAATTACACAGAAAAATGATACTGTTTTCAATCTGAACACATCCTATATTTTAATGCTTAATACATTGTCTTATATTATATTGTTATCAAAATATATTCTCTTGATTAGGCCACTGGGAACCCAGATCATGTGATATCCAAGATGGCTGTGACCTCAATCCATGAATTCATTGTCTCCCTTGTGAGCCAGAGGGAAGAGAAGCCTCACTTTCATGTCAATGAGTTTGTGTGTAAGACATTTGAGGACATGCTGTGTCTTGAACTGTGTGATGGAGATGTCCAAGATCAGGTGAGTCACCTGTCTGTTTACTCACTTCAATCTTAAGGTTATCTTAGCTTATCTGTTACAGAATCTCCTTCTATACAGAAGATTATTTCCATCCTAACATGGCTTGATAGGTACAGCTAGAACCAAGTTACGAAAGTGTTTTGTTGTTTTACATTATCCGCAGATTGTCTGCTGTATTTGTGAGTTGGTGGAGGCCTGCAGTTCTCAGCTGCAGTCGGGCTGGCGGCCACTGTTTGGAGCTCTCCGGTCTGTGAAGATTGAGTACACCACCAGTGAAGCCGTGAACGAAGCACGTCAGAGGCACGTTGCTGCCGTCATGGATGTGTTCAATGTCTACCTGGGAATGGACAACGTCAGCGTGTTTGCTAATGCGACTGTGGACTGTGTGCTGTGTTTGCTCAAGTACGTGCATGGTCCAGGTGAGGGTTACTAAATAACATGTACACACAAAAATATTAATTGATAATGTATTTTTGGTTTTTTTAAATTAGTAACTGTAACAATATAAATTCTTCAACTTAAAAGTTATGTACAACAGAGATGAAACTCATGACATATCAATGCAAAGCAATCTAGAAATATAATCTTTAATTTTTAAAAAAAATATATATTATGGATGTAATAGAATTAAAGAATGGAATGTTTAACCCTTAACTGTCGAGGATGTTTAACATGTTTTATTATGCCTGTCAAATATGACAATATCCCATAATAATCGGACCCAAAGACGGAATCTTACAAATCTTTTCCATTCACTATCACTTATAGTTTTCAGAAACTCAAAGATATATTTAGAAAATACATGCATACAAAATTTGATTTCAATTGACAGAATCAGTTTAAAAATATACATATAGCGCATGAGATGAGCCCAAAAAATGAGTTTTTGCTAACTCAAAATGTAAAATATACAGTTCTGAAACTTTGATTACAAAGTAGTTACATCCTTAATAGATCAAGTCATTTTAATAGAAACTTTATCTGTAATTGTAAGTAAGCTAGAGAACTACCTTAACCTATTGCTTGTATTGTTAACAGCAACATTTGACAGTGACTTCAGTGATGACAGATCTGAGTCAGGCAGTGATGATGAATACGGGGATGCTGAGGGAGAACTTGAGAACCTGTGTGTCCCAGCCTTAAAGTACTTGACTAGGGTGTGCCAGATTTTGGCTTCAATGTGGCAGATGCCAGCTTGTCCTGTATTTAAAGGAGCTCATAGGTAAATATAATCAAATCACTGCTGCCGTGAAATGTTTTTTTAAATTAGATTTAAAAATCAGTTTTTAATTACTCTTTAAGAGGTTCTGCTAATGAGGAAGTTACCCTTAAAGCTGACTGTGGTACAACCTCATTTGAAATAAAAGCTTGGATCTGTTAGCTCTTTTCATGAACATGGTTATAAACAGATATATGTTCAAGTAATAAAGCTAAAGATGGTCTTTATTTTATCACTCTGGCTGAATTGTTATGATGTTGAAATAAGGATGAATCTCTTACCAGTTGTATCAATATTTAATTGGCACATTGTTCTTTAAAGCAAGTTTTATTGGAAATTAGAAGCTTATCACTTTTTTAAATCCTGAGGGATGAGATGGTTGTTTTGGTAATATTGAAAACAGCTCCTGGAGCTGAAAGTACTTGAGTTACATTTTTGTCAAATTCAATCTAAACTTTTAACACATCTAGTTTAGACCAATCTACTGTATAAAGTTGAAAACAACACAGCGTAATTTGCACAATTTTTAACAGCCTAAAATATTAAGATGCTATCATCGAAGAGACAAAAAATAAATTAAAACGTGATTATCTCAAAATTTTGTTTTACGTACTTGTAGTACTAAGCTCCTCTAATTAATTTTATTACAATTCATTATATTATAAAAATTCCTTTTTTCTCTTTTTAAATGTTCTCAGAATCCAAGCTGCTTCAGCGACCAGACTGGTAGATCCTGAGATACCGTCAATCAATTTTAAACTTTTTGCTGAAGAGTTCTCCTTGGATAAGCACAAAATTGACCAGCCTGTTGTTGCTAAAGATTCAGATAATCCTTCTGCTGATCTTTCCAGCACACAGCAGCTGAGTGACCTACCAACCAACCTCCCTAACACTTCTACAGAAAATGTAGGACCTGGTGCTGTATCAGCATCTTTACCTTCTGCCGGTGATCAGGAATTAACAGTTGTAACGCCAAGTGAAAGTCACAGACCTACGAATGGGGATGAACCGCAAGACTCAAGCAATCACGATGCAGATGCTGACAGACCACCAGAACCTTCCAATGGGAACGATTCAAACTCTTCGGCACACGAAGGATCAGAAAATGGCGTGACATCTTCTGTACAGGAAGCAGAGATCGTGACCAACGTGAGACCGGTGGAACTGTCTGGACTGGAGGTATGCCACGACAAGTCGGGGCTTGAAGCTCAACACCCCAGACTTGGTGCAGATAACTGCGGGGCGCAGGAGTCCCATTACAAATCACTGGACCAGATGGACAACAAGTCAGGTGTGCTGCACGTCTGGTTCCTACTACTTGACGGCCTGGTGTCGGCTATCAACCACTGTCCTAAGGCCAGCCAGTCACATGCACTCAACACATTGATTGACCTTTTGAAGTCAGCTGCTGTCATACCAGGTTAGTCTCTTAGTAATGTAAGTTACAGACAAATATTTCCAAATGTTGTCCTTAGATTAAAAACAAATCAGTAGATGAGATCTTTAAAATAGTAAAAGTATGGCTTAAAAGTGAAGTTAAAGTAAATTTAGCTTGCCGTAAATTAATGCAATGTCCTCATGCCTTTCATGATTTTAAAATTATTTGAAACAATTGTCACCCTGTGAGTTTTAAAAAAAAAAATTATCTTAGGCCCAACATAGCATTTAATTTTTGAATCTTCATTTATTCATTTATAAAGGCTTGCCTCACTACTTTTATATTATTTGTTAGTCCACAGTTTTTACAAATTTCAGTTTGTTGTAATTTTTTTTCTTCAGGTCCTGAATTTGCCATGCACTGCATCAATCACCTGCTCTTGCCAATGCTACAGTCCTGGCTTCGCAGGGGATCACGTTGCTATGGTTACTGGAACACCGCCATTGTCAGCTTTAAGCAGTGCTGTGGCCTTGTGGCAGATCTGGCAGTGGAGTTTCTTGGCAAATTTTCAGGTGAAATAATGTTATAATTAGATAACTAGTGGTTGGCTTTATTTAATGTCACGGGGCATCAAGTTGGCAACATTAGAACCTTTGAGAGCAGTCTAAGGAAAATTCAACTTTCATGGCCTAATTGCTGTTACAGCATGCATGTCTGAATGTGCATTCAGTAGTATCACTGTACATACCTGCATTAGTCTTCAGCATGGTCTTCTATCATATGATTAATGATATGTAAGTTACATCATCTACATTGATCTCTTCTTGCCTCAGAATCTTTCCTTGGGCCATCAAAATCTTTGGATCCAGGCTTTTCCCGTGGCCAGGAAGCTTTTCTTCCATTGTACAATCGCAGAAACACACACATCTAAAAACTTCTTAAACATCCTTCATGAGATCAGATATCTCAGCATGAGCATCGTCACATTTATAAAATAAAGATATTTCAGTTTTTTTTAAATAAAATTTTCTATAATTAAAGATATATAAAAAAAAAAGAGGGAATCCTAAATGAAAAAAAACTTATTGAGTACCCATTTTATATCATTACTTCATAGATCTTAAAAGATAGCATCCATTAAAAAATTTTTTGTTGTTGCCGTGACAGAGGAGACAAGTGTGGCATCCCCTTTGCAGTTAATGCTCATCCAAGTGTTTGATGTGTTCAAGGAGTGTGTGGCCCAGCCAGTAGAAAACATCTCTAGGCTTGGCTGCTCATGTATCAGGTACAACATTTGTTTTATTGCGGCATTCAATCAAAGGAGTTGCCCAAACAGTTGTCATATGAGACCCTATTGGCAACCTGTAAATTATTTTAAAATTTTGATTTTAATTCTTGCTTCATAACATAATTTAAAATTGAAATGACTTCTTGTGCTGAGGCTTGCAAGAAATTATTCATTTAAGAAAGGCTCGTTTCATAAAGAAGTTAGTTAGAAGATCATGTGTGATTATTGTTTCAAATAAATGAAGAGTTAAAGAATTAGGCATAAATTGGCATATTTTACTCTGAATTTTGTTCACTTCGTCCATGTCTTTAATTTCACTTGACAAGTTTTATAATTTAAGCACAAAAATACATGTTAACATACATACAGTATTTAATGATGTGCTTTG
Organism: Radix auricularia; assembly: GCA_002072015.1. Taxonomy (NCBI): domain Eukaryota; kingdom Metazoa; phylum Mollusca; class Gastropoda; family Lymnaeidae; genus Radix; species Radix auricularia. The sequence goes on along the minus strand of MUZC01002090.1, from coordinate 471,980 downwards.
TAGCCAATACATGAAAAGTTTTTGTTAGAAATATTTGATACAATTTCTCGCCTTTGCAATTGTGACATTTCATTTTAAGGCATATCCTTCTGTCTGCGGGGCCACACCTGTCTGAACCCCTGTGGCAGGTGAGTGCTGTGGCCGTCAGGCAGGCCCTCAGTGTCACCACCTACAACCTCCAGCTGCTGATGGCCCTGTTCCACCCCAACTCTGACAACTTTTATGGTGACATTGGCCAGGTAAAGGTGGCCACAAGGAAGGACTGCACTGTTGTGGACTGTCTTAGGCTGAGGCAGATGGCCAGGCAGGTCAGTGTTATTGAAATGGACTGTCTAAGGCAAATGGCCAGGCAGGTCAGTGTTATTGAAATGGACTGTCTAAGGCAGATGGCCAGGCAGGTTAGTGTTATTGAGATGGACTGTCTAAGGCAGATGGCCAGGCAGGTTAATGTTATTGAGATAGACTGTCTAAGGCAGATGGCCAGGCTGGTTAGTGTTATTGAGATGGACTGTCTTAGGCTGAGGCAGATGGCCAGGCTGGTTAGTGTTATTGAGATGGACTGTCTAAGGCAGATGGCCAGGCAGGTTAATGTTATTGAGATGGACTGTCTAAGGCAGATGGTCAGGCTGGTTAGTGTTATTGAGATGGACTGTCTAAGGCAGATGGCCAGGCAGGTTAGTGTTATTGAGATGGACTGTCTAAGGCAGATGGCCAGGCAGGTTAGTGTTATTGAGATATTGAGATGGACAGTCTAAGGCAGTTAGCCAGGCAGGTTATTTTGATTTTAAAAAAAGTATTTTGTTAATGGGTAGTTTTGTAAAATAATGTGGCTAATGTAATAGTTTAAGAGTTTACACATAGATGAGCTTATATTGTGTTTTGTCTACCAGGTATTCCTGCTGGACAGTCAGGTCTCATCTATGCCAGATGTGGAGTACGACACTGACCAGGACAAGTCCTTTGTGTTTCTGCTCTACCCACCTGGTCACCAGGACAGTTTGAACCCTGACCACATATCCACTAGGTAAACTGTTTGAAATAATATGGCCTCTTTGATTTGGACAATATAGAAATTACTTTCTTGTTTGCATTAACTACAATGAAGATATTTTAACTTTTACTTACTAAGAAAGTTTTCAAATATTTTATTTTTTAGTTTTGAGTTTATTCTTTTAGTTTTGAGATTATACTTCTTGTTTTGAGTTGCTTTGATGTCATTTCATTACTTAAACTTGTTCAAATATTTTTTAGCGCATTTTCGAGAAGTCGAATGCGCTATTGCACCCGTTTTGTCCGTCTGTCCGTCCGTCCGTCATCACCCTTGATCTCAGCATCCATAAGTCCTAGACCCATGAGGTATATATGTTTTTTGTATGTCCTGACCTGCCATTTGTGCATCAACACTCAGTTACTCGATCCGTTAAAAAACCCCGTTAAAACTACAAAAAAATATTTCGAATCGAGAGGTAACACTAGCGCAGGGAACGGCCGCCATTGCCGGAAGTTGAATGCATAATCCTTCAGGCATTGAAGAGTGGTGCGAAAGGGTGCAAAAGAATTAGTTGTTTTTTTTTAGTTGACGTCATTAGAATATGTGTAAAAGTTTAGAGAGTTTTACGTCATCATTTGTGGTGACTTGTAGTTAGATTAAAGAGAAAATAATTTTTTTTTAAATGTAAAGAAATGACTTTTAAATAAAAAAAAATGTCAGGTATATTCATTACACAAGAAAATTCATAAAAATATGTCTAAAATCTAAACACAATTACTGATAACTACATAATTCTGATATCTAACATAAGTACTGATACATAATACGAAAATGCGCTAACACGTCCTGAATTCCAATAGGGACCAGGCTTAACATGATTTTTGAAGTATGACCGGTTCATATAGGCTCTCTTGATAATTTCAGAGTACCCTTCCGTCATGTAGTCGTTGGTTTACTGTCCAATCAGCTGTTGCTTCAAACTGTTGGGAGTTTACTTGTTGAGAGAAGTAGGGACAAGAAGCTGGAGGGTTCTCAGTCTGCACTACCAGGTACCATTTTGACTGTTGTGCTGAGGGAAAACTTAGAGGATCTATCAAAGGGGAACTGTGGAATTGTTTAACTTTAACAACCTCAAGAGTGGGCTAACCAAAATTGCTTGTCAAGCCACTTTTGTTGTCTATTAATCCTATGCAGGCAGCATGTCATAAGATCTAATGAAAAAAAAGTAAAACAACTAGTGGATTTTAACACATTTATATATACACTTAAAGCTTTTCTGAACATTAAATTAGTAAATCATTTGATTGACTTAGTCTCAACCCTTGAATAATGTATTTTTATCATTTTAAATGCAGGAGTGCATAATGTCATATGTCTGAATTTTGTTTAGTATAAATTTTACATTTTAGTTGTTATCAGATTGAAATATTGTTTTTTGATTATTTTTTTTAAAGTCAGAAATTACTCATTTGAATCTATTTTTAAAAAAAAATCAAATTCAAAAGAGGGGCCACTATGCCAAAGAGGTGATGCTAACCCAAAATAAGTGCTGTGTTTAATTTTCATATGCATTTTTGCCAAATATTTTTTAAAAATATATACATAATTGAACACAGGAACAAGTTAATTTATGGTGCAGCCAACAGAACATAAATTTATTTCAAGCCACTGATTTTCCACTGCTGCTTTAACCTATCCACAGATATCTAGTGATGAGAATAGAAGACATAACATGTACCCTTGAAAACAAAAAAAGAATTAATTTGTTTTTGGGGTAATTTTTGTAATGCAAGTTTTGGGTTTTTTTAGGTTTAGACTTAAAATAATTTTCTTGATTACTTAAATTTGCCTATTAAAAATATTTTCCCATTAAATATTTACTGATATTTTTCTGGCTTTTAAGAGGATTTTGAATTTATAAATTTATATACTCTCAGCTGCCAGACTAGTTCCTAAGGCAAAAAAAACATGACCATGTTACTCCGCTACTTTACTCACTTCATTGGCTGCCTATATAAGCCCGAATAGATTACAAACCGGCCGTTCTCTGTCACAACTTCTTTTCTGACTCATCTCCTTCCTATCTTACTGAACTTCTGTCGGTCTACTTACCCAGTCATCAGCTACGCTCTTCTGCAGACACACACATTCTCTGTGTTCCTAAGGCATGAACTAAAACATTTGGTAAAAGGTCATTCTCTTTTTGAGCAGCCAAACAATGGAATTCTCTACGATTACACATCCATAGTATTCCAACTACCAGGTCTTTCAAGACTACACTTAAGACGCAACTTTTCAAAATGTATTTATAAAATTAATGAAGCAACATTTCATTTAATGATTAACGTAGCTTATGTGTAACGTACGCTTTATTTATGTGGTTATTATGATATGAATGGTTATTTAATTATTTATGTATGTTATTATCTCCCTGTAAAGTGATGTGGGCCCGGCTCCTTGCTGGGATACAGCGCTATATAATTTATCAATTTATTATTATTATTATTATTATTACTTTCAAATATAGAACAGTATTTTTTTACCACAACAGGTCTAATGAGCTACATGTCCACCAGAAATTTTCACCAGTTTCTGGACGCTCTCCATGATGTCTACAAGGTGGCCCAAGACTTTGATGCCCGCCCTGGCCTGAAATTTCTCCTGCAGAAAGTGGCCTGTCTTGATGTAGCTGCCAACTTATACAAGCAGGCTGCGTCGTCCATTTTATTCCATGTCCATGCCCTTATTGAGATCTGTGCTCACCTGGATGATTGCAGCATCAGTGCTACCCAGTAAGGCACCCTGAAGCGACAGTCAAAGTTTTTCATTCCATATGAGTTTGTCATTATAATTCATGTTAAATAATGTTTACACGTTGGCTTTTAAGAAAAGAGACCTGTCAGCATGGGGCATAATCCTAAACTTGATTCTGAGACAGGTAAGTTCTTTGATTCTTGGCTGACTTTAATAATATATTCCTCCCCCCCCCCCCCCCCACTATCCTCAGGGCTGCCATCACCCCAGTTGCTGAGACCCCAGAAACACCTGCTGTACTCCCCAGCATCTCTGAGCTGAGTCTCTTAGCTTGCAGGTCATTGGCTAAACCCTGGACCAGCGGGAATATTTTCTTGCCCCTGCTTCAGATCATGTGTGAGGAACTTTGCCAAAGCTACATCGAGGTTCTGCACGATGCCGGGAAAGGTTCCATCCTCGACAAGATGTCGGAGAAGCCCATATTCTTCCTGACGGCCCAGCACGATGATATCTCTCAAATAACGGCCCAGGCTCAGCAGGTGTCTCAGAAGATGAAATCTTTAGAGTCAATTCAACCACACAAGACAATGTCAGTGGACTCGGATACAAACTCAGGAGCTGAAGTTGTTGGGGCTATGAATGTAGCAGTGGCCAGTCTTCAAAGTAGGAAATATTTTATTGAAATTATTTTCACTTTAAAAAATTTAAATAGAAATAAAATTATTTTTAAAAATTAAGTTCAAACCATAAAAGAACTGAATAACAAAGAATGAATTGAATCAATGAAGTGAATTTTTAATGTTTAAATTATGTGTAAACCCTATTTAACCAATAACTTTTCTTTGAGATTGATGTATTTATTTATGTGTACAGTAATGTTTCCTTATTTAACTAATAACTTTTCTTCCAGATTTTTGTAATTATTAATGAATTAATTTTTTAGAAGAAAGAAACTTATTTGGAAATTAACATTTATAATACCCTTTTTGAAATCTAGGTCAAGGCGATTCTGACTCAGACACAGATGGAGAGGATGCACAGAAAAGTGTGACATCAAAGGAAGAGGAAGTTGATGAAAGTCGAACGCGAAGTAAACGAGAAATGAGAGAAGAACTCCAGAGTAAGGTATGTGTTCCAGAGCTAGGTTACGATCACCATTTTAGTGGCCCCTGGGCAAAGAAAGAGTGGTTCCCCCCCCCGTAATAAAAAATAAATAAATAAATATACATAATATACCCGTACCGGCCTATGCGTTAAGACGGCACTGACTGAATATGTAAAAGTTTTGCATTATGATTGGATGAAAGTGTAGCATTGTGAATAAGGTAAAAATATAGCATTATAAATAGGTAACAGCATAACATTGTGAAAAGGTCATAGTGTAGCAAGTTGATGTACTTATTATTATTATGTACTTACCTTAGTAAAGTTATTGTGCTATTCATTTTTTATATTTTTTGCAAAAATTAAATTTTGGTGCTGCTCTTAAAGTATTTTATTAACATTTAAGAAAAATATAAGTGGTATCTTTGCAAATTTTTTAAATAGATTGACTAGAAGTATCAGAACAGACAGTTCAGTCAAAATGTTTCAAAAATTAATAAATACATTTCCTTGATTTTTAAAAATCAATGTTGAACTTGATCTAGTTTGTACAATACTCAATTTGCTACATATAAAATATTTTCTGCATGTCATTCTACTTCATGTAGGTTTATACTGTTGCTACTGACCAAGTCATTGAAAATCTGATGTCACAATATAAACGACACAAACATCAGCGAGCCATGCCAAATTATGTACGTCTGCCAAAGTTCCAAAAGTCAAAAATGAAAGTGCAGAAAAAAGAACCTGTGGATGAGCTGATAGACAAACAGCAGAAATCTTCTATTATGAAGGTAAAAAGTAAACTACCTAATTGGGTTATTAACAATTTTCATTTCATTTTTCATGAATATGAAAATACAGTGAAAATGTTTAACAAGAAACTGAGGAGAACAAAATAATTTTTTATGTTCAAAGAATTTTGTGTTAAACGATGCATTAAAAAGTACAATTCATGTATTTTGTTAGGATTTCTTATTATTTTATGTTAAATGATTTTTACGTTGTTAAAGATATTTTTCACTGTGTGTGAAAGATGCTGAAGCTGGTTATCTGTGTGATATAGGGTGGGGAAATGATTTACCTCAACCTACATTCCATCGCTTAGTCCTTTTTATTTAGTTAAAATAAGTTACCATCTCATGTTCAAAAAATTATCAATAAAGTATTTGTTTAAATCCTTTCTCCACTGATGAAATCTGAAAGCTTAGTGATAGTTATTAAAAATCTAGATTATAAATTTCATTTGAGATTAAAATCAGAGACTTAGAACCACATTTTTTAAAATTAAGAATTATACTTCTATTTAAATTACAATATTGACCATGAAATTTATATCCAAGCTGGTGGTCTCTAATAATTTTATCAATCAACTTCTCAGGACAGTGAGGCCCACATTCAAGCGTGGTCAGATACCCTGACGGCCATACTACAAATGACCCTGAATCTCTCAGATGAAAAGTTTTCAGCGCTACTTCCTGTCACCTTCACTTTTGTCAGCCAGCTGATACTGAATGCTTCAGACGCTGCTCTGAGAGATCAGTTGGCTCAGTGTTTTAACAGACTGGGGAGGTTGTATGAGTTTGCTCCCCTGGTGTCTCCCCGTGCCGCACCTCTAGCTAAATAAATTTGTACCGAACAACATTCAGGTTTCCTGCCAACAAGTGTCAACTGACAACTTAAAAGAATAACGAAGGCTATGATGAGTGGTAATGACTATTACATAATATTATTATAAATTGTGTTCCCGTTAGCTATTTTCCACCCCACCTTGCAAAAGTTAAGTATTTATTTCCCTCGACTGTGATCCTCAATAACTTTGTATGCATATTGTGGTGGCCTACTTGTGTATGGTATTTTTGTGGTTGTGCAATATCTCTCACGTTTATCTTTTGCCAAAGGAATCTCACTGTAACAGTATTTTTAATGTACTATATTTATAGAATGAAAATTTGGTTTTTGTTGTTTTTTAAAAAAGTCTATTGTATGTATATGAAATTATCTATCATTGCACATTCCTTGTTTGTGACTGGCAAGCCATGGTTAACTTTTATTGTAAGAATTATGTAGGGAAATTTTTATTTTTTAAATTTGGTCTATGAACATGCACATTGCTGAAGAGACTTCAGCCTCAGTCAATTTTATCTTTGTAAAAATCTGAAGGCACAAAGTGAAATTATTAAAATACAACTTCATGTGTTATTTGCTTTTATGTAAATTTGAAAGGAAAGCACAGCTACTTAATCCAAATGTGTCAAAATGCTGAATTTCTGGAAATTTTGTATAAAAATCTATGCACTTGAATACAAAGTTGTGATTCTAACCCTGACAGTTAGCCTCTGTATAACAAGCAGTTTATTAACTGTTCCAACTTTTTAAACCATTTAAAATCCAGTTTGTCTGATCATGTTTTCAACTAATCTACAAAACTTGTTCTCCCCAAAATCTAATTCTGAATAGTTTATACTGTAAATTTATGTCAGTATTTAACATGGAAAATCTGTTTTACGAAGTGGGTATTACTTATTAGCAATACTTGGTGGTCTAAAGAAATGCATTATATTATTATTTTGTTTTTTTATTATAAAATATGTTTTTTCTTTGTTAATTTTTATTTTCTTCCGAGCAACATTTATTGAACTTGTGCAATAACATTTTTTTTGTAATATTATAAAAGATGAATATTTTAAATTGTGATGTGTTCTTTGTAGGACATCTATTTATATGAAATTATTATTTTTGTCTATTTCTTTCTTAATTTTAACTATGGGAAATAACATAAAGGACTTTTCAGCCCATTTCATAATTATTTTGACATTGCAAAACATAAAATCTTTGCTCTCCCTGATGGGCACTTACCCCAGCTACACCTTCCACAATGAAAATATTTTGTATGTTAAAATTACACTTTATGCATACTATTCAAGCTGCATTATACCTAATCATTTAACTCTTAAAGTCGCAGAAGGGTTTGCAATAAACTTCCGCCTCAGTCCCGTAAGGATTTCCCGTATTACGATCAACCGGTTATGAAATTAAAAAATTTGCGTAAAATCCATTTATAATATTATTGTCATACTACTCATACTGACTTCATTTTTTAGGCTAAGAATGGTTATTTTACGCATCCAAAAGACCGTACTGAGTTTAAAACAATATTTACCTGTAGTTTAGTACTATTATTTTAGTAATAAAGTATATCAAAAACGTATCTTCGAAAAAAACACGTTAAAACTACAAAAAAACATCGCGAATCGAGCGATAACACTAGCGCGGGCAAGGGCCGCCATTGCCGGAAGTCAAATACATCATTTTTCAAGCATTGAAGAGTTTTTACTTTCCAAGATCTCATTTCTAACGAGAGTGGTATCTAGGGATGCATTACGACACTTTACGGATAGCGGGAAGAGACGCATTACGATGCTTTGCAACTTTTAGAGTTAAAAGGTTAGTAACCAGTAATTTTTGAGGAAGAGATTCTTCAGAAGCGGTGGAGTTAGATTGGTCATACACTAAGAAAACCTTCCAATACAACAAGGCAAGCCCTAAATAAGAACCCCCAAGGTAAGCGAAAAAGAGGCCGTCCAAGAAACACTTGGTGCCAAGAATTGGAGGCAGACATGAATGGAAAATCCTGGAGAAACTGGCCCAGGAAAGGGATGCCTGGAGGTCTCTCGTAGGTGGCTTATGCCCTTGGAGGAACAGCAGATGCTGACGATGATTGGTGGATGCCCCGCAAGGATGAGAAGGCTCAACAAAAACAACCATTAATTTCAATGACAAGCACAATCTCTTGTTTTATGTATCTCAACAATCAAGGTACAAAGTACAACAAAATCACTAATTATTGACAAATAGGAAAACGTTTTTAAAATTTTATAAGACTGCTGAATTCAAAACACTAAAATGCATTATGTGTGTGGTAACAATTTTTTTGTGGAAAATTCATTAGGAATGGAAAATGTAACACAGATGATTGTTTAAATCAAGGGTCTCCAAACTTTTCTGCCAGAGGGCCGCATTAACTGTCAAACAGCAGTTTCGGGGCTGACTACACACTAGAGGTCCAAATAAGAAAGAATCAAAACATACATGTTTATTATATATTTAATATTTTTAATTTTTGTAATATTAATATTATATTTATAATATTATTATCATTTAATAATACATTGATACACTGCACATGAACACCTGTATTAGTGGTAATGGTGACATTGGTTCCTGGATGCCACAGTAGTAGACATTTCTGGCCTTAGATTTGATGTCCCTAACTTCAACAGTGACCTGAGATTATCATCAGACAAGTTAGTTCTTAAATTGTTCTTCACATTTTTCATCCTTGAAAATGTCTGTTTTAGCACAAGTATGTTGTTCCAAAGATTGAAAGCTACCTTGATGCAAAAGTTTTGACTTTAGGAAAGTCTTCCTTGGGCAAAAATTTAACTGGTTAAAAACTCCAAAGTCCTTCTTTGAACTTGTCCCTAAGGAGGCTATTTGCTTGCAAATCAATGACTAGCTGCAGTTCATCTGAGCAACTGGCCACATCTGCTTCAAATGGATTTTCAATCCAAGTCAGAAAATAGCTCCAGAAACTGCAGCTGGTGGTCTTTGAAGACCTTGCACTGCTGATAGTATGTCAAGTTGTTGGCCTGTACTTGTTCCAAAAACAAGTTTAGATCTGAAGACCGTTAGGTGATTGTATAGATCAGAAACTAGCTTTTTTCTCTCTTTGTAGTTTTAGGTTTAGAAATTTTAAATGACCTGTAATATCTGCAGGTAAAAATAATACATTTTGTTGGAGATTAAAAGGACTCCAGGGACTGGGTGAGAGGGCCTCGCGAGCTGCATCTGACCCGCAGGCTGTAGTTTGGAGACCCCTGGTATAGATGAAAGGTTGGTCTTTTTTCAAATAAAGATTCTTTAATTTAGGTTTGAGGTAAAATTACACATTTTAATTTAATGTGGTACAATATTTTTATCACACTGCAGTCTGTGCAACTGCATGTCAACTGTGTGACAAATCTAGTTTTGGAAAATATATTTTAAGATTATGGATGGAAAATTAAGAGAACATTATAGTAGGTTGAAGAGTGGAACTTATTTGTTGCAGTGTTCCAAGCCTTGTTAGATGTGATTTCATTAATTTCAAAGACTTAAGTCAATTATTTTGTGCAGATGTAGTAAGGAAGATAAAGGAAGGCAGCACAGTAAGTAGTTTGGGGTGGAGGCACTTCTCAATTAATAGTGTTTGTTGGACAGCTGGCGCTTCCATTTTAGTTCTCCTTTTGACATTCTAAAAATTGGACTATAAAATAATTATTTTCTTGGCTGTAGAGCCACCCTGAAAGAGTGGTGATGTTCTCCTTTAGTTTAACTTGATTGTAGCATTTTTCAAGCTATGTGATATTTTTATGTCTTGCACATGTACGCCTTGAACAAATTATTAAGTAAATACTACACCAAAGGGATGTAACTGTAACAAATCGAGCTGGGTAAACTATTAATGGTTTTGTTTCCTTGACCTACTGTACTGATGTTGTCTTCAAAAATTTTGTGAATGTCTATAAAATATCTTGCAACAAACTTGTTCAGAATTATTTATTTATCAGTTACACTGTATGTTACCGTATGTTTGACGCAGAGCGATGTGCATGTCATGAAGTATTCATGAAATTTTCCTGAGTGTGTGAAGTGTAAAAGGCTTGTTTAATTCATTATGGAGAAGATGCATCTTATTGAGAGATAAAGAGGTTCTTAAAACTTATGGCGACAGTAAGCAAAGACAAAAAAATGTGTATGCAAAATGTTAAAAGATGTTGCTTAAATCAGGAGATAAAGAGAAGAAGCGCATAGAAAAATTAAACTGTAAGACTAAGGGGTTTTAATGTTAGACACTCGTTTTCCCACATTAAATCCCCAAAATATCGTAAAATGGGGAATTCAATGTTTAAAAAAACAAAACAACCACCAACCATGTAACCAGAATATTTAAACTTTATTTCATCTTGGCCAAGCTTCAATTAAAATGAGAAAAATATAATTTTTAAATTAAAAAGGAAATGAACAAATTTACACCACACAATCTTTTCATGCATAAATAACAGCTTTAACATGTTGCAACTTTATTTAAATTAGAACAAATTCTGGACCACAATGAAATAAAAACAAAGAGGAAACTACACTAACGAATCAATAACTAATCTAATACCATTTATGCCTCAGACTAAATTCATTCTCTTTTCAACAAAGACTGAGTTTTTCTTTTCAAACATTTAATCACCTCATCTGAAATAAAGCCTTAACTATGTTTTGACATTGTAAACTTTAAAGCCAATAATTGCACACAAAATATGAAGTTCTACAAACAGTGCAAAATATTGATGAAACAAAAGTAGTTAAAGTACAAGGGATATTATTGCTGTTTTTATTCTTATGGGCGTACACTGATTTGTTGAATTTAAAAAAAAAAAACTTAATTGAAAGAATGCTAATCATATAAGGAAGTGAGATTGAGATCTCTCTGTTGAATTTCAGTTCTTAACTATATACAGTAATATATCTAACCATATAAAAGACATTTTTATTTGTTAGCTCAAGTAAATTAAATTTATTGTGAAAAAATTGCCAGACCGTTGCTAAAATCCTTAAACTATCAACAGGTTTCTTTTTTTTTTTTTTTAAACAGTAAATTTAAGGTCCTCAGTGTACGGATTTTAATTAACCAAACGAATTCTCATGATCATTGTTACTTGGATTTTTACATAGGTGCTTAAGATAAAATTGTTTAATCAATGCAATCAATATAAATACATGCATGTTATAAATACATTTAAAAGACTGAGCTCAATTGATCTATTAGAAGTGTGCAAACAAATCTCTATGTCCTAATCAGACATACGTCTAGCTACAAAACCCAATAAGGAAAACGTAATGCATTGCCCTAATAAGTCAATGTAACTATTTAATATATGGATACTGAGGCCTTGAGTTAGATTATATAATCTTTTAAATGACATTCTTCTTTATATTTTATGGGGGGTGATCTAAAAGTAAATGGAAATGACATAAGAAGGTTGAAAATCCTCCACAAAGTCTATAACATTTGCGAGTTACTACATTTTAAAGGTATGGCACAAAATTCTGACTTTTTCCTGGATTTTTTTATTGGGCTAAGCCGTACATTTGGAATAAACAGATGAGTGCAGTACTTGGAAATACTTATACACAACATAATTGTGACAAAATATGGTATGGTTTTACTATGCTTCAAATTGAACTTAAGGTCATTTCTGCATCATTTATGGTTGTGAACTGAAAAAGATCAATTTAACAACACACCATAGTGATTTTCCTCACTGACTAGTACATTTCAAAATAATAACAAAACAACCAGTATAAAAATAAATGCCAAATATTTGGTTTGCTTGACTGATGAAGGCAAAATAGCGGCCAGCTAAACCTGTAAGTAGACCGTTGAGTTTCATGCAATAAGTAAGGGGAGGAAACACGATGTGTTCTATAGTCTGCCCACAGGTTTTTACTGCCAGGGGTGCGACCTTTCCAATCAGTATTTTAAAAATTATTCCCAAACATATTTTGAGAAAAACTCATTTAAATTATCTTTTTACCTTTTCAGTCCCATGTTTATTCCATGATTGACACAAAAATATTTTATTACAAAAACGTACATCTTTCTGATAGTAAATCCATAAACTTTTCTTATTATTGAAATTTATCATTACTTTGAAAATAACATTCACATTTATCAAAACTCAGGATCACTGTTAGTCATCATTAATAGTGAACGTTTTAAAATTGTATTAAATGAGCCAGAAAAAGACATTTACACAGCTTACCATTATCACAAACTTAGCCTAAAATTAAAACAGCATTAGCAGAAAATGATCAAATTTAAATAACAACAAAGAATGTCTTTTTACGGAAACATAAAAGCTCAAAGTGACAAACTTTATACATATGTACAGAATCAACATTTTTCTTTACCCTATGTACATATTTAAAGTGCTATAAACCAGAAATCTTTTTCAAAGCTCAAACCCTAGTCTTCAATTTAATTATGCCACATAATAAATACACAATATGTTACATGTAATACTATTTTGGAGTACTCTCTCAAAAACTTTTAAAACCAAATTCTCTGTATGTTGTACATTAGTGTCCCCAAAATATAAATAAATGTATACCATATTTTTATGCATATTCCCTGCGAGTTATACCAGATTTTACAAACACCACACCCCCCTGTGGGGTATCTCCGTGGGCGGAATATCTGAATTTTTTTTACTGAATAATGCATCTATTGCAATATTAACTTGCAAAACATGAATATAAAATTAGATAGTGCGGAGTATAAGCGTGGGCCGGTTATTACACAATTTTTTTTAACGGGATCTAAAAATTCTGCGGGGTATATGCGTGTGTGGGTTATCTGCGTGTGCGGGGAATATGCATAAAAATACGGTAATGTATAATTTAACATTTTAAAAAATCTTTGTTTTTATACAATTATTCATATGCCCTCAATGAATCCCTTATAATGCAGATTAAAAAGTTTTTTTTTAAACAAAAACAAAGAGATTTCCTCTAAGCAAAGATTATCTTAAAAGCAACTCATAATAAAATTTTGTCAATGATAATTTCTAAAATATCACCAAATTTTCTTTTTTGTTTTAAGATTTTTGTTAAAAAGTAAAAAATAGTTCCCATGTTTTGATGTGAACAGTAACTTAAAAAACATAATATATCATTGAAGAACTGGTCCCAGAATTTAACATGGTGCAGATGTAACAGAAATTAAGTCCTTTTACCTCAAAAGCTAGTGTATTTAGTAAAAAAAAATTTAAAAGCAGGAATTTTTAAAATAAAAGGCCCATAAACAATAAACACCTGAGTTAAATCTCAGCAGTTATATAGAGAGAAAAAAAACCCAATAAACCTAAAGGAGCAACCCCTACAAATATCACAATAAAAAACCATTAAATACACCTTAGAAATATCTAGAATAGTTAGTAAACAAATTTGTATTTAACGCTAGAAATGTTGCAAAGTTATAGCTCTGCATTAAAATAAAATTTGCCACCCCTAGGCGACTTCCAAAACAATTTTCTTTTGTTACAATACTGATCTCCATGCAATATTTCTGATTTGGTTGTTTTGAAAATATCATCAGCAAACAGCAGATGTTAAGATAAACAACACATTCAGATTCGTAAATATATTACAAAAATACACGCCGACATTCAATATTATAGAAGCCTCTTTCAAGTAACTCATTTTCACCCACGCACATGCTGGCACATACACATTTACACTGAACACATTCACAGACAAGATAAACACCAACACATTCACACTGACACAAGATACCCACTAGATCACAATGTTCCGAGATCCACAAATTTTTTCAGAATTCCAGGAATTTTGTCCTTGAACAAGACGGGGTCAGCCCTAAATTCAATAGGCCTAAGCGGCATTGCGCCATACAGCTGAACAAAGAAGTTTATGCACTCGGACCTCTCCACCATGTGGGACATATCAGCTGATAGCATCTCTTTGACACACTCGGGACACTTGAACTTCTTGCGTGGGACAACCTGAAAGTTTGTATCAGTAACGGGTGAAAATAGAATTCAACATTTTTTTTTTCAAGTCAAGTCATAAAAAAAAAAAAATGAAATTGTATCATTCAATGTATTATTCAATAGTGGGTGGATAAAAGAAGAGAAGCATCATTTTACTTTTTACAAAAAACAGGTGTATAGTTTATCCACAAATTATGTGCATCTATTAATACATCTTTTTAAAGTTAGTAATCTCCACATGAATTTATTTATCCATAAATTAAATGCACTTTCAAGAACTGAAATTACATTTGGAAAAAGTTAGGGCTGTTATTGATTAATTTAAATTTAATCGTTAACTTTTGAAAAATTACCAAATAATTAATCGATAATTTTTATTAAGCTAAAAAAAAGATTTATGATGTCATTAAACTGAAAATTTCAAGGGAAGTAACAAAAACAAGCAAAAAACATTTTTTTAAATTTAAATATAAGAGCTTATTTTAAAGTTTACACTTACAAAATCTTTTTTTTAAATGGAGAAGTTTGTAAGTAAAAAAAGCAAACTATTATTAATTATAATAATTAAAATAAATTATTTTAATCGATAATTTTTTTACCGATAAATCGATAAATTAATCGTTAATTTCCGCAGCCCTAGAAAAAGTGCTATGGGACAACATGTGCACTTACAAGTAATTTCAATAGTTACATTTAAAAATGATAGAAAAAGTTCATTATTTTCTGATGTAAAATCAAACAAATTTTTTTTTTCTGAACTCTGTTTAACGCGTTAGACATTAATGTTGGCTTTTTCTGAACTATAATATTCTGGCGGCTGGGTAGCGAAGTCAATAGTGCGCTCGCCTCACAAGCTGAGGGGCGTGGGATCGAGCCCACGAATAGCCACTATAAAAATGTTGAGAAATGACTAACGCTAAGAAAGTCCTCCGCTGACCTGGAGAGGGATGGGCGCCGCCAGTGTCTATTAAGCCCGAGAATGTTCTAATGGAAACATTAGAATCCCCTACGACCTTAAAAAAAAAAAAGGTTATGGGACTATAAAAAAAATAAAATTCTAGGAGCATTTTCAAACCTTGATAGGAGCTTTCCCTGTGACGTTGGTGACAAGGAAATTCATTGCAATGTCCTCACAGTTGATGTGTTCATCTACCCATTGTTTCAAATTGCCTGGCATTCCGTATGTGTACATATATGAGAAATACTAAAGAGAAAACAACAGCCATTAATATCAATTGACATATAGGAGAAGCTTATAAAGGAAATCACTCTTAAAAAGAATCAATTTATCATCAGGTCTCTACAATTATCTCACATCCAAGGAGTGCACTGATCTTTAAAACAATGATTAATGAGTTAATCCATGGGTCTGCGAACAGGGGTAAATTACCACATTTGGGGTAAAAAGGGAATTCCTGGGTGTAAAACAATCTCATTTTGGACACATAAAATCCGACAGATTTTAAACTTATAATTTTTTAATTTAAAAATAAAACCTGTAATGTGTACGCATATTTACAAAAGGCGGAATTCCAAAACTGAAGTTAACCACTGCATGATCCATGTATGAAACTAAATTCAGTACCTTTGTCAGCAAAAGTTGTGAAGGACGGAAATTCTAATTTGGCCAAACATCTCCAGGAAAAGGTACTTTGTTCTATAAATGCGAGTAAATTCTTTGCTATTCAGCTTGGTGAGACCAATGATGTCAGTAGAAATGCGCAGCTTATGGAATATGTTCGATACAAAGTTTTACAAACAATTGAAGAGGAAACGTTGTTTTGTGCTCCCCTCGAACTGTGATGTCAAGGAATTGATGTATTCAATAATTCAATAAAGTTAATGAATAATTTTTAAAAGTTAATTTAAAATGGGAAGACTTTATTGCTGTATGTCTGTTGATGGAGCTCCAGGTGTGTCGTGCCATGTAAGTGGTTTTTCAGCTTTTGCAAGAGAGAGAAATCCCAAAATTGAAGTTAACCACTGTATGAACCATCGTCAAGCTCTGCTTGTGAAACATTTGGAACCTGAACTGGGAGTTGTCATGCATCTAATTTTATCCAGATTGTAAATTTCATTGAAGGACATTCACTGAAAAAACTTCCGTTTTGTGGTTTTTGTAAAGATGGTGAGGCTGAATATACAGATTTACTTTATCACTACTATGACACCAACATAGTGTGGGCAATAAAAGATGAACTTCAAAAATTTCTGCTTATTCAAATCATGCCCAGGCTGAAAAGTTTAAGAAACTATATTTCTGTTGCACATCTTGCATACTAAGGGATATTTTTGAGCATGTAAATGCACTGAACAAAGAATTGCATGGAAAAAATTTATCATTATATCTAGAATGGTTATTAAAATAATAATAATATATGTTCTTAACTTTTATAATTGCATCATGTTTAGCCCTAGACTCGATGGTGTGAGCAGGACCTTGCGCCTTCAGGGGTAACGGCATCATAAAATTTTATAATTTGGGGTAATGGTCAAAAAAGTTCGCAGACCCCTGAGTTAATGGATTTTCTCATCATTGCCTTACCACAGTAATGTTGACAATTCTCTTCAAAGGAAAAAAAAACTGGTAAAAGTGGCTTAATAATCTAATGGTTTTGTGAGTAAGTAAAAAAATAAAAAGTTTATTGAGGAGATTGATTAGCTATGACAGATAAATTTACCTTGTGGTGGAAAGCTGCCCCTGTCAACACCATGGATATGGCATTCATCCACTCGGATTCATAGCTGTAACTCTGAGTGTCATTCTGCCACAGGTGAAGTCGAGATGGATACCCTACAAGTCGGTCTGGATGCTCTCTCCACACCTGTTGGTCCAGTAAAAGGCCATTGAACTATTGTATTCACATATCAAATGCCATTCAAGTGTAAAAATGGTTTCATTTACAGATATGATTTTGTATACAGATATGCTTTGTATTTTAATATTCCCTTTTATATCATATCTTTTTAAAATACTAATAATAATAAAAGGTAGTTGTCTGTGCAGCATCGATAGCCCATTGGTCCCTCAAACTCCTACAGCCAATCACAGGGGAGCAAAATTAAATCTCATTTCCATATTCAACAAATTAACTAGTTATTTTTGGTGCTGTATTTTTTTAAAGACTTTATTTTGATTTATAGTAAAAATCTTTGTTTGTACGGGTTATTTATTATAATTATAATGTATGTATTTTTGACATGATAGACCTGAATGGCATGTCGAGACGGACAAATCGCAGTTGAGGGGAGGTAGGGTCTCTGGACAGACCGCGGTGTTGGGGGGGGGGGG
>MUZC01002090.1:435029-446891 GCA_002072015.1 Radix auricularia | reverse complement strand
GGGGGGGGGAAGCGGGCTTTGATGCCATCAGACAACGCGAGGCGATAACATTCTCTTAATAGTTCTCTAAACATTAGGGATATAAGGACGAGCGGTTAACCGGTCTTTTTTTAATGGTTAACCGGTCCTCAAAAACGAGCGGTCTTAACAACCTTAAACTATATATTTTAGAAAGGGGAATGGATGGAGATTATGTTAGCCCCTTTAACCACCCCCTCAGAAAAAATTCATGTGACCTTGACCTTGGAATGCTCATGCACAAAATTTTTTACACATTTTTTTTAACTTTCTAATACCTCTAACATAATTTTTTTTTTTTAAATTCCATGAAAATACTAATAAAAATGTTGACAGTTAACAAAATGCACAAAGAGCTTAAACTTGAAAGCAAAAAATTATGTCAATGGGCCTCAACTCATACAAAAAATGTTAACATTTCTATACATTTAAAAATGTTTAAAATGATTTACTTGGCGGTGGTAAAATTTCCTGGTTATTCCAAACCACAATAATCTTGGCGAGACTTGGTACTTTTCCAACCTGGCGAACAACTTGGAACAAAGAGTCAACTCTGTCGTAGGTCAATATAACAGCTGTGAAACCCACATTCTTTGGTGCACGTAGTGGTAAGAACAATGGATTTTTTATGGCATTCTGTGAGATCAAATAAATCCATGAGAAAATCAAATTAAACAAGGATAAAAAATAATTCATCAGTATTTATTTCTTTATTTCGACCTTATTTCCCATAAGTACTTCTATAATATAAAAGAGTTAATTTTTAGTTGTAATAATTAGGATGGCCCTGGTCAAGCAAGAAGACATTATTTTATTAAAAAAATAAGGAAAGGTGTTATTTCATTAAATAATAAGGCGCCACACAGCACTGTTTGGAAGATTAAATTTTGAAAAGCTTAACTAAAAGTAAAACTAATGTAAAATGCACAAACCGGATTAAGCAATTCATTCCACTGGTCATATGTCCTTGCATTAAATGGGAAAACCCTGTCATTGACAATCTGTAATGTGGCCAGCGCTATGTCAGACAGTGACTTGAAGTAGCTCTGCCAGAAAAAGTGCACTTGCCGCCTCATGTCGTGAATTCTTTCCAAGCTGAAGTTTTTCAGCACATCAAGAACATTAGACAGGTGCTCTTCATTCAGGTGCACAGCAGCCCTAAGATCATTTAGATAAGAAATTTTTTTTTTTAAACATAACCGAATACAGATCAAGATTGGATGGTCTTGTCTTATATTTTTCTGTACAGCTGTATTTTGAAGGAGCTGCTGGATGTTATGTGTTCATATGTATATTGCAATAATTGATTTAGTTCATATATTTTAGTAATCAAAGCAAAAAAAAAATACATTTCTGTGCTAAAAACTAAAATGGGTTTGGAAGTGTCTTATAGCTATGAGGTTATTTTTAATATACAGCCGATACAGCCAGCTGTTTAGATTTGACAGCCATGGCCACAAAATCTCAATTAAGTCAGATAAAATTTAACCTAACATGACATATACCAGAGATCTGTCACATATGAATAAAAAAACAAAATCCAAATTTGTATATCAGAGAATAGCTATTTATCTACCTTGTCCAATCTAACACTTCATGAAAGGGCATCAGGTAGCCATCTGCTATAACCACCGGGATACACCCAGCCATCATGGTATCCATCAGGGTTGGCTGACCAAGACGGTTTCCACGGACCACTAAACAAAATGTGGCTTCCTGTTGGAATATAACTTTCAGTAAGTCCGGGTGAGCACAAGCAGTTCACGAGAATGAAATTTCAATTTCAAACTAAGTTATCAATCAGAGAATGACTTTTCAATATGAGATATCCACTTCTAACTTAAAATTTGGGTTAGGAAAACAACTTAAAATAAAAATGTTTACTGATCCAAATAAGTGGAAATATACTGATAACAATTCAGCTTATGAAGAAACTTTAAACATTTGAAACACTTAAGGGGAGGTGCGGGTCAAAATTTGGCAAAAAATTACATTTTTAAGGATTTCTAGTTTTCGATTTATTTGGTTTCTAAAGCCATTTTTTAATATAAATCATATTAAAAATGCTGTGATATTATATTAGAACATATTTTAAAATATTATTTTATTAACCCTATAAGGGGGTGTAAAGTCATATTTTGATACTAAATACAGTATTTTTATAGTCTCCATTCAAGTACTTGAAATCATCCAACCCTATCGAAGGTGGTATCAGTGGAAAGCTGGATTTCTCTAGATTTAGATGAATATAAATTCCCGACCAATCAAAATTTACCCAATCTTGCATTTGTTGATTCGCATTCAAAAAAATGACACTTTCTTGACCTACTTATGGGGTTTCTGCATTTCGTATGCATAACCCTTGACCTTTCAATAAACCAAGGATTTTATTGGTTATTGCTGTGGAAATTACTTTAGACTACTTCCGTTTCTACGTAAACAATATCATATTTCACAAACAATAGCAACGAAGATCGTTATTTATTTTGTAGAAAAAATGTTCAGATAAACTATTTTCAAATAATAAAATTCAGAGTTTTGTGCTATAGCACAATGCTATTATATTAACACGAAAACTACTTTCTAATCGATCACTTTAGCGTGAAATACGTAAATATGAAGGTGGGTCTTGTATTCTCATCACTCGGACTCGGTCTCAAACTCAAACTACAACTTATAATAATATAAGTCTAAAGCGTCTTAGTACTCTTAGCGCCCATTCCAATAGTAATAATAAGAACATATATATAACGTTCATGTAATAAAAGCAAAATTAATAGCTACTGTCTACTGTGCTTAATTTTACCCAAATAATTTTTAAAATATTCTATGAGCTAGCGTATTTTTGTCACTAGAACTAGTAATAGCAATAATAGTAATAGTATTTGTATTTACTAGAGATAATAAGACTAAGACAAGATATGCATTGGACAGAATTAATAATCAATAAATAAAACTAGACCTAGATTGCTATTTAACTTTAACCCGTGCTCTTGCTAGGATACATCTATAGATAGTACATAAAAGATAACCCTGACAAAAAAAGAAGTTTATTTCTCTCCAACACAGGCCCAAGCCCAAACACTTTCAATTTGAAAGCTATTTATTGTGAATTCAATTCAATTTTATTGAAGTCAAAGTGTATAAATCTTAGTATTCCAAGTGTTAAAAAATAACTTAAGATCTACATTTATGTGTGCAATGAAAATTCAGCTTTGGGATTGAGACTATAAAGTAATTTTGAACTAAAAATGAAATAACTGCACGAAGCAGCAAAAATTACAGGCGGAGAGTAAAAGTAAAATACTTTGAAGGGACACTAAGGAAAAGATTAGAGGAGCTAGAAAGTAATGTGTAAGATCGAGCTTAAGCTACTCAATCATTTTATTTACATTAATTATACAAAATAAAATTTTAATTTAATATTTTCTAGAAATTTTGTTGTTTTTTCAGTTTTCTCGCTTTCGATGTTTTTGATCACTTAACCCTTATAACTTTTTAATTAATTTATCAAATTACTCCATATTTTTTCTATGTGATCTTTAGACACAAATAAAGATTTGAATAACCTAACTTTTTGATAACTGCCTTACAAAGGAAAATACAGATAAAAATATATCCCATAACCCATAATTTTGACCTAAAAAATGGAGACCATTTTTGTGAATTTTTATTTTCTAAACTAGAGCATCTATAGAAAAGTCCCGTTATTCAAAGTTTAATAACATGATAAATTATCTATATTTTAAATTTGAAAGCAATAACTATTAATTTAAAAAAGCCTTAGCGTTTTGAAATTTACCCTAAAAAACAAAATGGCGGATGTTTATTTCAGTTTCCATGGAAACCAAAAAGTTTTTTTAAAAAAAAATTAGTGTAATTTATATCTATTGTTATACCCTATAAGAATATTTTATTTAAAATCACTCAGAACGTTATATACAAATTTTAGAATTTTGACCAGCACCTCCCCTTAACTAATTTTAAGACATACAAATTTGAAATTATATTTCAAGTATTTCTCAAGCGCAAAAATGAACTATTTGTTAAACCTCATTACCTGAAAATATTGACTATTTTGGTTAAAAGATGTAGATTAATGAAAAGGGCCTGTGTTCAAAATTTAAAAACACTCTTCATTTAAATAAAATCGTTCACCTGGAGAATAGCAGGGTAAGGAAACTCAATGCCTTGTTGGTCACACCTAATGGAGTAGTTCAAGGGAGTTCCACTACATCGTTCTAAAACAAGGACACGGCTGTCTGAGGCTGCTGCAGTTTTAATGGCAGATTTGTAAACTGGATTAAGGCCAAATTGACTTGAGAGCAGCAGCCACTTTCTTGTTTCACTAAAAGTAAATTTCAAACAGGGAAATTTATTGTCAATCAAAACATAGTGAGCTCCTAGTAAAATAGTATTTTTTCTTATTGTAGTAATGACTGTATTCAATACAATTTTTTTAAAATGGAAAACAATCCCATCACCCAAGTCACTTATCATATAAGCCCGCTTGTACCAAGAGAAATAACATCAGTAAACATGCTAAATAAAAGATGCAGTCGGCCAAATCATCATTCATCCTTTCACTCTTAATGTGTTATTTAAGCGCAATAATGCGCGCCTCATCGTTAGTACCAAAGCGCTGTAAAGCGCACCTCTATAGAATTCTCTTTAAAAACGAAATTATAGAAAATAAAAACTCTTCGGTGCGTGAAAGACGGTGTATTCGGTTTCCTGCAATAGCAGCCGTTTCCCTTGCTAGTGTTATCGCTTGATTTGCAAAGGTTTTTTTTTTACAGGTTTTTTTTGAAGATATGATTTTGTTATACTCTATTACTAAAATAATAGTACTAAACTACAGGTAAAAATAGTTTTGAACTCAATATGGTCTTTTGGACACATAAAATAACCATTCTTATCCTAAAAGATGAAGTCAGTATGACAATAATAATAATAATGGATTTTACGCAATCATTTTAAATTTCATAACCAATTGATCGCAACTTGGGAAATTCTTACGGGACTGAGGTGGGAGTTTTCCTAAAAACCTTATGGCACATTAAGAGATAAGCTGACTTCTCCCAAGTGAAATAACATCAAACCTTGACACAGTTTAAACTTACAGATGGGATTTGAAGGGGAGCTCAACTCCTTCCAATAGGGGATTATACACTGGTATTGTGATATCAAATGTACGACGGTATGTTGTGGAGGAGAATCCTCCACTGGCCACCATAGCTTTGCTGGTGTTGACGTCCAGATAATTGACATAGCTGGGAGCTGCACCGGGCAGCATGTTAAAAAGAAGGTGATTTTTACCCTTGTTCCACCTGCATGACATAATGGTTTAAATAAAAATTAATGCAGGCACCTGTATATAGTTTTCTTTAATTAATAATAAGCTCTTTAATTAATATTAAGCCACCAGATCAGTAGTGAGATAAGAAGTCTTGCTTCACTAAAATAAAAAATTTAGGTTTTTTTAATCTTGTAAATAAAAATTATTCACAGTTAGTTCAGTTAAATAATTGTAGTTCTAATTATCATTCAGGAAATTAGAGATATGAGAAATTCACAAGCAATTTTTAATAGTTTAGTTATTGATAAATACCTTTAAAAGCTAACATACTCTTTAATTATATTAACTTAGTTTTCTTTTAAACTGAAATGAAATATCAGAGATTGCTCTCACCATTTGAGTCCAGCTAGTATCCGGCTAACCTGGTGAGGCTTGACTAGGTTTTGATTTAGTAAATCAACAGAGGGAATAAGCATACAGGCAGTTTCTGGATCTTTTGAGTAATAATGGCTTTGAGAAATAACGCGCAGAATCTCTTCAAACTCCCTGGACATGGGTGGCGTGATATCCACTCCTTCTTCATCATAATATTTCTGTATGGGATATATGTACACACTAATCACAGTTTTATCATCGTAGCCACAATGATAAACTTCGAGGCATGTAAAATTGTGGAAGGTGCAGTTGACGTCTCTTGGCTCTGAATGTGGGGAGTCAATGAGCATTGTCACTACTTCACGGCTTTGTAATTCGGCTGGGAGATCCCTCCCCAAGGCGCCATCTGCCCATTTGGGTGCAAGCCAGTAGAAGCCGACGACTGCAAATGTAAAGGTGAGCAAACACAGGCCAGCGATGGAGTAGAATGAGGTGCATCTCTTCCGAGCCATTACAGCAGTCTCTAGGTTGTGCTCAGCCACAAGGTGACTGCTTTTGAATAATGCAGATTTCATTCAGAGAGCCATGTTTTTAACCTGTGGAAGATATATTCCAAAATTAGCATTTTGAAACGATCTGTATTAATTTGATAAATATTCTCATTTAACATTAAAAAATACATCATTCCAAATGAATGAAAAAATGTACCTCTAATTATGCCTGAAAAATTAAATTTATTAGCTCATTCTTACAAAACTTACAACATTGTGCCCATCAAGTGTAAGACATCAAGGATTTTTTTTTTTACTCCACATCATTAAAATTATAACACGTCTATTCACCGAGGTCTAGAGCAATAAAAAAAGTCTATATTGACCTTACTATCTTGATGAGCTGTGCAGTGCACCAGTCTGTGTTGCTAATCAATGGGAATGATAAAAAAATCAATAGCTCCTTTCATTTTTCAACATTTATTCTCTTTGATGAAATTTTTTAGAATTGCCTTTGGGCAGTAATAAGATAACTAGTTTGAAAAATCCTTTATAATTGCTTTTTTATTTTTTTTAAAAAAGGGGGGTATTCATTGTATGCGTTTAATAATACTGTAATTAAAAATATATGACAAAAGCTTTATTTGGTTTTTTTAAGCAGCACTAGTAAAATGATGTATTTTATTGTAAAATCTTTAGCAATAATAATTGAAAAGCCATAAATCAAATTACTTTTTCTACCTTGTTTAAATAGTATAGTGGTAAAAATTAGAGTGCTTGACAAAATCCTTTTTTAAAGAAGACTTTGTGTGATATACACATGGCAATAGACTTCCACCCCAAGCATTACTGAAACGCTATATTTAACCTATATAACTATATAATATATATTACGTTTATATATTTACAATGTTCAAATATTGTAAAGGTGAAGTTTGGTCAATAACCTAAACACCAAAAGAATGAAATTCTTAATTGAAAGTTAAACATGAACTCACATGCTTAAGCATTTTGTGCATTGATTTTTTTAAGACTGCCTTCCTTTACTTTCACAGAAAAGTGGACTTTCAAAAACATTAGGGAGATGATTTTTCAAACTTAAAGCTACTGTACAGTTGTTTGAGATAAATGAGAAGTTTAATATTTAGTTAGTTGAGAAGTTTAATATTTAGTTAGTTGAGAAGTTTAATATTTAGTTCATCATCATTTGTCCTTTGGGTTCATTGAGGAACATAGGGCCTCTGTCAAAGCTTGCCACTGTGCACGGTCACTTGTCAGTGGCTTCAATTCTTCCCTCCTCTTCCCAGTTCTTCCAGCCTCATCTAACATGCTCCGTCTCCATGTATGCTTGGGTCTGCCTCGCTGATGTTTGCCCTGGGGGTTCCAATCTAAGGCCTGCCTAGCCCTGCTGTTATCTTTCCAAAGAGTGTGTCCAATCCATCTCCACTTTCTTTCCATGATCTGTTGTTTTACTGTCCTTTGTCCACACCTCTCCCACAGTTTGGAGTTTTCAACCTTGTCAGACCATTTTATTTTCGTAATACTTCTGAGGCATCTGTTAACAAAGGTCTGGAGTCTATTTTTTGTTGTCTCTGTCGTTCGCCATGTTTCGGATCCATAAAGTAGGACGGTTTTAACCTTGGTGTTAAAGGTCCTTACTTTTGTTTTGACAGAGATGTATGTAGATCTCCAAACCTGTTTCAGATTGGCAAATGCCTGTCGCGCCAAATTTATTCTTTGTTTGATGTCCTCATCTGTTCCCCCTGATACACTGACCACACTCCCAAGGTAAACAAAGTTGTTTACTTGTTCCAGGGTACAGTTTGCTACTTGTTTAATATTTAGTTAATTCATTCTTATAAGTAGGATTACAGATGCTATATTCTAAATGGAAATCAATAAAATAAACCTGGCTCATCTCAGAAATTAGCATGCACTATTGCTTTGCATTGTTTATTTTGATGATCTATTTTCACACAAATTTTTTTCAAAAAATGCTAATAGAAAGATTTATTATGTTATCTTCCTCTCAAAATTTGACTTCAGATACTGCTCCATAGACCTGCCAGCCGAATTTTTTTTTAAATTTCGGCTGGCTGACATAATTTTTCGGCTGACATCCGGATTAGCCGGATTTTAAAATTTTGGCTGGCTGACATAATTTTTCGGCTGATATTCGGATTAGCCGGATTTCTCCATAAATTGACATTTGCAGCTAATTTTTGTCTGATTATGAAATATTCAGCTGAAATTTGGCTGAAGCCTGGCCAATAATGAAGAAATAAATCTTCAGCAATAAAACACTTTTACAATACTTCAGAAAGTTTTATTACTTTTAACAATAAAAAAAAAACAGTTTTATTTGCTATACAACTAAAATTGTGCATGAATCATGAATGCATTCCACTCAATTAGTTTCTGTCACTATAGCCCTTTATTCACTTAAAAAATCAGTTTATAATTGTCATGAATAAAACAAAGGCGATGTAGTTTATCAGCTGTTAGGCTTGATCGTTTGCTGTTTATTATCAAACCAGCAACCGAAAACATGCACTCCACCGGTACAGATGATGCTGATGATGATAGGTGAAGACGAGCCAGTTGAGTAAGTTGTGGATACGATGATGATGCAGCACAGCTACGCCAGAAAGAAAGAACATCATGAAATTGAACAACAGGCGCCGTCAAATAGTTTGCAATTTCCACAGCTAACTGAAATAAATGTTCAAAAAATCAAAACACAACAGTATTAACTGCTAGGTTATATAACATTTCATTATAGTACACAGTAGGTGTAATATAGAGTTTGTTCAGTAAATAGATAACAGTAAAAATTATTGGAATAAAACCTATACTAAATGTCACTAAAAGTATTTAAATAGCCTTGTATTTAAATACTGTATGTTTTTAAAAATATTTTACTGCAAGTGGTCTATTGAGAGCAAAATAAAACGAAAACTGTTTCAATGCAAATAATTAACATAGAATACCTTATCAGTACAATGGTTAGGTGACTGCTCAGTTCTCAGCTCATTCATCAGCTCCATTCACAACCGCTTACATCGGCTTTCTTCAGAAACATCTTCACTGACCAGCTGTGAATCGTGTGAATTCGTTACATCAACTTCAGACATGATGAATCCACGGGCCACTGCTGACTGTATAGCATTTTCCAGAATTGTGGTTGCTTCAGGCCGTGGAATCAATGATTTGGAATCTGGATCAAGCAGCTGATGAAGCTTAATGTGATCATTGACAGGAAATCGATGGTCAAGTTGCTTGAGAGCTGACAGTCTAATCATTCGTATCTTGTCATCATCGGCAGCTGATGCAGTGCAGATCTTTCTGATTTGTATTTTCACTAGTGGAATAGTTGATAAGGTTGGCATTGAACAGCTGAAGAGATCAGTTAGGTCTTTGAATGGTTTCAGAAAGGTAACGAGTTCACTTAAGAAGTCAATTTCATCTTCATGGAGACAAATATCAACCCGACCAATACGCTTCAGAGTATTTTGAACTTCCCTTTTCAAGTCAAGAATAGACTGAATCATCGTCAGTGTTGAATTCCAACGCGTTGAACATGATGCCTTCACTGACTTATGATTGTGTGTATGGCTGTCATCGATGGCGTCAGTGCTGCTCTCAGAGGCGTCCACTATTGATGCACTGAACTGAGAGTCTACAAGAAGCAATTCACACACTGAAGACATGCCTTCTTTCAGGGTCTTGATCATTTCTTTATCCTCTGTGAAAGCTGCCTCATCTTCTATGATTGCGGTCTTGAAATGAAGTACAGTTACAATGTTTCGGCACTTTTGGAGTATCTGCAGAACATCTTCATTTCTATTGATGCTGTCGGTAGTAAGCAGAAGGTGCAGCGCATGTGCTGTACAGTGCTGATACGAGTCAACCTTCAGAAGCTTTGAAGTCTTTATCATATTTGCGGCACCATCATGGCAGCTGGTTACGAACAGCTGTCTGGGATCAACAGAAAAGCTTTTCAGAACAGAGCTGACATGGTCAGCAAGGTCATGTGCAGCATGAGTAGGCAATGCGTGACAGCCAAGTGTGACAATGTTACATGTCCAGTCCTGGTCTAAAAAGGAGGCCCGGATGCCAAGATAGTTGATAGCCCGGTAGCGATCGGTCCATCCATCAAACATCAGACAAAGTGAATTTACTCCAGCCACTTTAGTTTTGACTGCTGACCTGACGGCTTGGTAAACATCATCCAGGGCTGTTCCAGCAAGTGTTACGGGTGCCGGTATGTTGAGAGAAGGGCAATTAATTTTGAAGAAGTCTACAAAACCATCTTTAGCCACATTTTCAAAGGCGAGCAAGTCTCTACAGAACCAGATAACGATATCTCTTGTCAGTTCATGACTTGATGTTGCCTGTCATTGACTGTTGTCTTCTCCATACTTACGGAAATATCCCAAAATTTTAT
This sequence comes from Radix auricularia, assembly GCA_002072015.1. NCBI lineage: Eukaryota > Metazoa > Mollusca > Gastropoda > Lymnaeidae > Radix > Radix auricularia. Next base: position 436,261 of record MUZC01002090.1, on the reverse strand, counting down.
TAGACTTTTCTTGACTTTGTACTGACACATCGTGCTTGACACTTAAGTGAAGATTCATATTGCCACTTGATGTTGTTGCGGCAAAATTTGTTACTTTTGAAATGTGACCCTTGTCACCCAATGACTGTTGAGCAGTGAGACACAGCTGACAATAAACTCGATCTTCGTCTACATTTCTCCCATCAGCAGAGAACAGGCCACCAAGATATTTCCAGCATTGTGCTTTAGAATTTCCATGTAGGCTAGGCGGTTTAGGTTTTACTTGTAGGTTTTTAATGAACTGCCTCTCTTCTCCGTTAAGATGAAATTTGCTGACATTTGAGTTCACCTAAAATCATCATATAGTCATAAAGAATTGTTACATTAGAAATGGTGTAACATAAAAAGGTATCCCTGCAGTCTTAGCATGTATAGGCCTATTATTTAACTGCAAAATTTAATTTTCTCGTGACAACTTTCATTTTAATTAATTAAATGCATTTATATATGTTATATTTTAGCTATTATAGCGCTAATTTGCGAGGCTTTTTAATTTATAAGGCTGTTTTCGGCCCTTGATGCTACATAATCAGAGTAGAGTATATTACATTGCATCCATTTTGTTTATCTAGCACCCTACTTGCTGGGTTGTCACAGCAAGAGGTTAAATGAAATTTTCTCACTTACAAACAAGCAAAAAAGAAAGAAAACATCTAGTTAGGAAATAAAAAATAAAATTTTCATTAAAATATTTATTGATCTTCTAAGAATCTTAAAATGGATAAATGTTTTTTTTTTTTAAAATCTTCAGTCATTAAATTTATTTTAGCATGAGTTGTTCCAGGTAAATACAATCTGGGTGCTAGATAGACAAAAATGATGCATCCTACTCCGATAATGTAGCGTCAAGGGCCGAAAAAGCCTTATAAATTGAAAAGCCTTACAAATTAGCGCTATAATAACTAAAACATGACATATTATAAATGCATTTAATAAATTAAAAATGAAAGTTCTCACGAAAAAAATAAAATTCGCAGCGAAAACATTTACGTCCTAAAGCTTCAGGATCACCCTTAAAAAATCATCAGTTATTGACTAAACAAGTATTTATCTAGTTAATTAAAACAATTAATATAGCTTATATTATTATATATTATTATAGTTAATATAGTTATATATTATATAGGCTTACCTTTCTGCTAGGACTAGTAGAGGTAGAAGATCGTTGAGCCATAATTGAGTAAAAATAAGTC
>MUZC01002090.1:332556-434642 GCA_002072015.1 Radix auricularia | reverse complement strand
TATATATACTGGCCAGCTGGATTTATGAAGTGAAATTCTGCAGAAGCCAGATTTGTAAAAATGGCTGGATTCCAGATTTGCCAGAGCTGAAATCCAGCACACCCTTAGTTATTAATTATTAATGATACAACTTTTTTTTTTTTAGATATTTTTAAAAATAATATATCTTTATACATGCAATGCCAAAGGAACAGCACTGCTTTCCCTATAAAAAATACCTATCTCTATAATAAAAAAAAACAAAAAAAACAGACACATATTTCCATATCATAACAGTGGACTTTATCAGCAGACAATCGATGAGATGTCTTGATCTTTCCCCATCTGACTACCAGTCTGTGATGGATATACATTATACATCCATGTATGGACATTAACATTATGTTATTTAGGAAGTTCAAAATTGAAGTGTCTTTTGTAAAGTTGTTGGAAATGTTTGTAAAATGCAGTGAGTTCAGCCATTGGCTGGTACTGGTGGACTCTATAAAAGTTTACTACATAATTAAATGTCTCTATTGATATTTTTGTTAACTTATGTGTCTTATTTGTGGAAAAAATGTGGCTGTGACCAGACCAGGGAATAAAATATGAGGTGGGATTTTGAGATGGCCAAATACTCTGTTGTATTTCCTTTGATATCATTGAGAAATTAATGACACAGCTTACACTGTACCTTTGTTTATATTGTTTGACATCCTTGCTATACTAATACTAATTCTTAACAAATACACCATTATCAGCTTCTGAAATTTTATAAAAGTAAATTAATAGCCCTAATTTCTAAGTGAAATTTTAAAAGCTCTTATTGGTGAAACCATCTTTTCCATCTTTCTTCCATGTCTAATTAGGTAATCCTGCAGTTTGGAACAAATATTATTTTGCTGCAAATTTTAATTTTCACGAGAGTCAGAGCTAACTTTTTATTTTAAAAAATTTCTATTGCATTTTTTTCGCTTTAACGATACTACATAATCTGAGTAAAATACATTCATTTTGTTTATCTCGCACTTTGCTAGCCAGATTCTGATCCATGCTTAAATACATTTACTTACAGAAAAAGTTTTTTAAAAAATTATCCTGAAACCATTCACCTATTTTTTTTTAAATTAAGAAAATTTCATTTGGCATCTTACCGTGACAACCCAGCAAGTACGGTGATAATAATCAAAATGTTTTTTTCGTGTTCGGACTATGTATCGTTGAGAGACCAAAAATGCCTTAGAAATTAAAAAAAAATAGAGCTGTAATACTGTAATAGGTAAAATATAACATATATTGATGCACTTATTAAATTAAAAACAAAAGTTCTCACAAGAAGATTAAAATTTACTGTGAAATAGTATATGTGAATGTGCCTTAACTGAAGGATTACCCTAATTAATTCCCAGGTCCCAGTCCTCAACTTTCACATACTTTATAAATTATAAATTTAATAAAAGGGAGACATTTAATTCAAATTCAGTGAATAATTCACAAATAACAAGTGAATGTCAATTCAATGGCAATACTGAAATACTGTCTATTATTTAAGAAATTTGAGTTTAGCAATTTCAGTAAATAACTATATCAATCACTGACCTGTTCAAGATTTTTCCAAATCCTTCTTAGATTCTTAGGCTTAGGTCCCATGTTTAGTTTAGGCCTATGCCTATTTAATTATTTTACTATTTTAATTTGAAGCTTTTGCAGTTTAGTTAGTTAATCCACTGAGAGTCTCACAATGACAGTTGAACTATTCATATGTCTGTATGTTAAAAATGTTAACTATGACTATCATTATCATTGTAAACTATGTACTTTGTAATGTTGATTCATTGTTGTTAGTTACTCATTGTATTTGTAGTAAGACAGTAAGTACAACAGTTACACAATTTTAAAGGACTTTGACTTTGGTATGAGTAGATTTTGTCTTAATTAAAGTGATAGTCGTAACAGCATCAGTGAGAGTGAGAATAGTATCAGTCAGTAGAGTTCAAGTTTCAAGAAAGACAAGTTATTAAGTCTAAGTCTAAGTCAATTTAAAAAAAAATCAAGTGCAACAAATCCAGATGACTAGTTGACGCTGGGGCAATGTGCCATATAAAGTTAGAGACTATACTTGTTAACAATAGAATGACAAAATAAACAGTACGACACGTTTTCTTAATTATTAAAATTAATTGATAAAATCTGACTCATTTCTAAATATATTTTTCAAACTGATTTGATGTGAGCTTTCACTTAGAACTAACTACGGGAGGAAAAGTAACAAATGATGATAAGGTTATTTCCGGGATTTAACCACTTACCGATTTTCTAAATTTAAAAACTTTTCTCACAACCTTGTAAGTTTTAAATTACAAAAGTGACTTCTAACTGAAAAGACTCAAGCATTGCAAATATCAATCTATATACAATGAAAACATATTAACTATTTATATAAAAATATTATTATTTGCCATTGCCAATTGCTAGTTAAAATGCATATTTTAATCTGTTTTCTGACGATGACACTGATGAGCTGTTGCATGAGATGAGTTCAAGATAGGCTGCTTTTGAGCCATGTAAATAATAGTAAATTGAATAAATAAAAAATAAATAAAAAAGTAGAGCAGAGAGATATGTTGAGAATTTAAAAAGGGGAAAATTAGCATTTTTTTAATTTGCTTAAGTCTTATCACCCCCCTCTCTCTCTCCCTCCCTATGTCTCTCCCTCCCCCTCTCTCTCTTTCTCTCCCTCTTTCTCTCTCTCTCTCTCTCTCTCTCTCCACACGCGCACACACATCTACATATACGGACGGTGGTGCCTCGACATGTGAAATTAATCTGTTCCTGGATTCCTGGATGGTTTACGCACCTTAGATTTTTTGTACATCGAACTAAATTTTACATGTAAACTGCCTAATCCATTCCAAGCCACACAGAAACAACATCAAAATTGAAATTATCATGAAAAAAATCAGGGAACGACAAAGTAGGATTCTTCAATCCTTAAAAGTACACATTATCTATTTTATTACAAATTACTTTAGTAGGCTATGACTTAAGGCTAAAATGAGCGTGCAGGAACTATTTTTAGGCTTTGAGTTTCATCACTAATCACGTATTCTTCTTTTGACTTTAGATGCTGCTCCACAAACAAACGGATAAAATAATAATAAATTAATATTGGTTTGCTTTCATTGATCTTAAATTGCAACTTAAAAGGACTCTTTTTAAAAATGTATTAATATTATTTTAAGCTCAAATTATGAAATGGTCATATTATTATAATACACTGCAAGATTCATTACTTGAGAATATTTAAAACTGACACTGACAAGAATTAGTTAAATGATTAAATCTTTAAACACTGGAGGATAGAAGAACCAATAGTATAGAAGTAAAGTAGTAATTTATATTTTTTTTCCCTCGGGGCTTGATAGACCTTGGCGGCGCCCATCTCCTCTCCAGGTCAGAGGGCGGACTTTTAGCGATAGTCATTCATCAACATTTTTGTTGTGGCTTTAACGTGGACTAGATCCCACGCCCCTCAGCGTGTGAGGCGAGCACACTATTGACTTCGCTATTCAGGCTATTCAAAAATTATACAAGAAGAATTAATTCTAATTTATAAATATAACACAAATATCATTTAATACAAACCCTGGGATGGACATAAGAATAAAACACCTTTCTTATTTAGTATGCAAGAACAAACACATTTAAATTATCATTCTTCCCATCCGGAATTTCGGGCGTGGGGTGTATTGCCTGAAGAAACCAGGAAAACCACTTTATCAACATCTAAAACTCTAATAAGAATGCAGGACTAGACCTAAACCATAGGTAAGCATGGGAAACAATAATCTCATGTATAGAAAGATCATCTAGATACAACTGTAGTGTCAGGTAAGCTACACATTTCATCATTTCATGTTTTAAATTCTAACTTTGACTTTGTCAAATTACTTGGCTGTTGGCTCTCTACTTACTAAGCTAATACATAATTCTTAATTGAAAAGCATTTGCACAATATGGTAGGAATAGGAGCATTATAAATTAAAGGACTTGAGCCGTCAGTCTTAATCATAACTGGACATTTCAAGGTTAATTAATCTTTATTTATACCTCGAAACCTAGTAGAAAGTAGCGCTTATGTCTTATTAAATTATTTAGTCAATTAGCTCGTGCGTCGGTTACCTTAACAAATTTTAGACTGCTATCAACTCAGTGTAAACTAAGTAACAAAGTATCCACTTTCGATTCTATTTACTAGTATTTACCTTTGTACTTTGTATCAATAAAAATAAAAATTGAAATGAAGTGACAGTGAAGAATAAAGATGATAATGTAGTATAAGAAAGAAAATAAAAGAGCATTTTTACTTTGGAATTCTCCATATGTGACATATGGCATGCAATCTATTTAGTATAGTGAATACTTACGGTACTTTTATAATATTAATATACTTACAGAGGTGTCAATTCAATTCGTCAATTCAATTCAGTTACTCAAATAGCCATAGCCAATAGTCATTCCATGACATTGTAATCATTGTTCTTGTTTTGTTATTATTTCATTTTATTGGTGAGGTCGCAAGTCTTTAATTAAGTATTAATAGTAAATTAACCTAACTCTACTTAAGTCTAGAGCAGTGCTTCTCAAATCAAAATGAGTAAATGATGGTTAGCTGACCCCGACCGCTACTGGTACTTTGGCAATCGGGTGCCGGATCACAGAAGTTATCAAGGCTGAACCAAAGAATCTCGACCGTGACATCACAATGCTACCGGTTGCTTCGAAACAAGAGTTCTTTCCCTTGAAACATGTTTGTTTTCTTATTTATATATTACGTCCCCTTGCGGGGGAATCTAAGGTTTTTAATACATGAAAAGATTAAAAACAACAGGGGAGGGGAGACCCTCCCTCCCCATCTATATTCTAAAAATATAAAAATGCAGCAATATCTGGTATGCACTTTTTTAAAAGTAGTGGTATAGAATAGCCTGAATAGCCGTCAGTCACATGTGACATGACATTGCAACAAAGATGGCCGCCGATAATGGCCTCATTGGGCCACGGTTGATAAAATATCATTCTACTGTTTTAAAGAAAGGACAGAAAAATATAATTATAATAATAATCCTCCGTGCAATCTTCCCTTGGTCCATTTGCAACCATTAATACTAAACCTATGCCTATAGACATAGATCAGGGGTCGGTGACAAAGGTAAATTACTCCATTTTGGGGGAAAAAAGGAATTCTTGAGGGGGAGGGTAATGCAGACTCATTGGCAAAATATATAATCCACTAGATATATTCAACAGCCATCATTTGTATCTTGTACCATTTGTACACTTGGAAGATAAGCCTACTATTGAACTGGTTCCTTCCAGAAAATGCATTCTATACCTGCAAGTAAATCTTTGCTAATCAGCTTGATGAGACCACTGATGTCATTAGTAATGCCTATGGTATTTCAAACTTCTAAAACTCACCTTGGGGCGCGTCCTGGGGGGCCTACAACACTCCCCCCTTAACCCTTGAGTTGTGTGGGCTTTGCACCTTCGGGGATGATGTCAATGTAAACTTTTAGAATTTGGGGTTATGGGGAAAAAAGTTTACTGACCCCTACTATAGAATAAGTCCATTTTTTTTGTTGCAATAAGCACATAAACTGATACAAATAAAATAAAATAAATTACATTTTTCTACCACCTCTGTACAAAGAAAATAGTTCAATGGAAAAACTCCCCCTGGTCCACCATACTAAAATGTCTGAGAAGCACTGGTCTAGACAAGATTTAAGTCCTCAAAATCTAGCAGTAGCATTGTAGTAGAATTAAATAACAATTAATAGTTAAGTAGGGTAAATTTATCTTATCTTTATACATTACAAATGTCCCACCTAACCAGAAGATTATTGCATCCTATGCTTATCCATGATATGATTATCCATGGTTTATGTCTAATGTCTAATCATGTATTTTATTTCGAGTTTTGAATGTCGATAGTGTTTTCAAACAACCTATTCCAGACGCCAATGCCAGACAGTAAGAAGGAGGATTTTTAACCTGTGTGAATGTGCTTTTTCTTGTGAATGGAACAAAAAAGTTATGTCTGAGTGTTGTATTAAATTGTCGTTGAATTGTATTTCTAAGATAGAAAGCAACGCCTATGTATTTTTATTGCTTTGCTCTTTTTTATTCTATTAAGTGATTCATTATTCACTTATTCTATTTTTATTCTTGCGTATTAAGAGATTAAGATAAGACTAAACTAAATTTAGGGATTTAACTTTAAATAAAAGTAAAACTCTTATCAGTTTGAAACTCAAGATTCCAGGAAGCTTGATACTTACTTGATCAATTTAATATTAATCTATTAGAATTATTATTATTAAATAACAATATAATATAAATGTATTGTAAATGAACCATCATTTTCATTATAGAAACAGTACAGCTTGCTATTTCCACATAGGTCCTTTTCATAAAATATATAATTTATTATAATAATATACTAGTTATAAAATTCACCCGGTGAACATCTAATGGCCTCTTTAATAAATAATTATTAAAAAGCTGTGAACCACACATACTCATAACTATGTTATAAATGCTAAGATTAAACTAATTAAGGCATGAAAAAAAGTTTTTGTGTGTCTTTTTAAAGGTTTCCTCTTATTATGTCTCATAAATTGCATAAAATAAAAAAGGATAACAAATATTATTTTACAGCTCTTATACTAATTAATTACAGAAATTCTTAGAAGCTATATTAATATTTAAAGAACAAAAAGTTGTTTTTTTAGATGAAGAGCAGGGTCCAAGCAAACCACCCAGTATACGTCTGCTTTGGTTTAAGTCCAATAGGTATACATGCAGTTTGAAAGCGAACATTTTGCTTGGTATAAGTGATTTTGTGTATTTCTCACAAAATATGAGTAAATTTACTGAACATGAGTTCCAAGAAAGTTAATGAGAGGAGCCAAGCATTTAAAAAAATATGGTTAGGATCACCAGGGAGTTAAAAAAGAGATATTGTTTTTAAAGGATGAAATTGGAGTGCGGGTCTCAACTTAGTTGAAGCATGCCGAAGGGGAGATCCACGATTTCTTTGATCGTGAAAAACAAAGACTTTATTAAATAGGGAAATGTTGGGAAGGGGGTGAAATCAATTACAAAACAAAGATCAGGGACATTAGAGCATGTTGAAAAATTGCTTATGATCTGGAAAACAGAAAAAGTTCTTTTTACTATGTATTTTAGTATTAAGCAGTGCTTAAATTATTTTTGTAAAACCACGTCAGTAAATGTATAATTTTTATTTAATATAATTTTTTTTTCTATTGGAACGAATTAATAATTTTCCCCCTATGTCTTATACGTTTGGTTTACGTCCCATTTGATTGGTTTATGTTCAAGGGTCTGGAACAGATTTAGGACATAAACTGAGGTTCCACTGTATTTGATTAGATAAAGTTAATGATTTTGCAGATAATTTCTTACTTGAAATAGTAAAAAAGAAAACAGCTTAATGTCTTGAGATTTAAATTTTCGACTCTCCGTCCTGTGTGGTTTACTCTCACCATGTACAGTTCTGTTTGGTTAGTAATAGTTGTTTAGCTGTACAGGGCATTGCACCATAGTAAAGGAAACAAAATTGATTCGTCAATGATCATAATGCATAAGGAAGCTTGAATCCTATTTGTTCAATATAAATGACTTTTGGCCTACAATTTATTTTTTGTTAAGTCTTAATTATCTTGCAAAAAATGTAGTGTCAGTTTTATTAGAAATTATGAAGATAATTTAATGGAATGGTTAGGCATACATCTATGGAAGGATAAGGATGAGACACACATCAATGAAAGGATGAGACATCAGTGGAAGGATGATACACCATGAAAGTATGAGACACATTAATAATAAGATAAGACACATCAATGGCAGAATTAGACACATCAAAGAAGGATGTTACATCCATCAAAGGTAGGATAAGACGCATCATTGGAATAATTATTAAATTAGACATACAAATTAATTGAAGAATCAGACTAACATAAACAGAAGGATTAGATGTTCATTATTTGAAGTTTAAGGCACACATCAAAGGAAGTATATGACACACATCAATTGAAGTTATGTAAGAATGGAAGCCTCTATGTCAGGGATGCCCAAACTTTTTGCATGGCGGGCCATATTCCTTTATCCAAAGATATTCGCGGGCCGGATTAAAATAATATAATAAAAATGACATAGTATGGTGAGTTTTTATTGTAAAATTTTAATGTGAATGGTGAACCTGAGATATTTGAATACAGTAAATAGGTGAGATCAGGCCCAATGACATGGTTTTGATGCGCATGATATCATGTAGTTGAGAGCCACTTATTCTCGTCCTCACACAGATCTTGTTAAAATTCATAACTGAAAATGTCTGCTTACACAAGTATGTCGAGCCAAACAAGCTAAACATTTTTTTTAAACAAATGTTCGAATTCCTTTTAATCTCTCTTTAACCATGAAGCTTACTCTAAAAGTCAAAGAAAAGAACTTGTCTGCAGCGACACTTAGCATCAGTTTGCAGCTCAATGATTTCCAGCTGCAGATTGCCGCAGTATTATCAAAATCTACAAAGAAATATGAAGATTTAACAAAAACAACCATGTTTATCTTTTCAATAGTTATTAAGTCATGAAAGCGTCTTTGAAATTCATCATGTGATATCTGCATCATACCTATGCATTTGCCAATTGAAGCTTCTTTCTGGTAAACTTGTCATGATTTCCTGCAGTGAGGGGAAATGTGTGGTATTAGGCTGCATTTGAAAAAGTTGCCTTTGAAAAAGTTGCAGCTTGTTCCCAAAGTCCTTGATATGTGAATATAATTGGCTTACCACTGCATTGTGCCCTTGGAGAATTGTGTTAAGAAGGTTTATATGTCTTTTCACATCAACCGAAAATGCAAACTATGCAAGTCAAGCAGCATCAGATTGTTCTGGAAATGTTTTTCCTTATCTTCCATGTACTGCCCAATTTCTTTTTTAATGTGTAGACGCGCTGAAGTGCTGTCCCCCGACTAAACCATCTTATAACATTGTCATACATAACATCTTTGTATTCTCTCTGGATGTCAAGAAGACACTGCTAAAACTGGCTGTGAAACAGGGTTTTAGAGCAAATAGAGATCATATCCTTTATCACTTGCTTAAGGACACGATCACATGAAAGGTGTTTAGCACAAAGAACTTCTTTATGAATGATACAGTGAAGTTTAAAAACTTTGCCAGCCTGACTAAGCTGACTTTGTTACAGACAAGTTTTGCTAGTCAACTGTGCTCACGAGTCATGGCGATGGCCATCAGCAATAAATAAATATATCGTTTACTTGGTTATTTAACGTCACAGACAGCAGAACAAACAGAACCAAATACATTTGTTCCCCTTGTCAGTCTTTAAGACTGAAGTCTAGTAATTGGTAAACAATACAATGTTATCGACTTTTGCCATCCTTTGACGTTAGCAAAACGTTAAAACTTGTCGACTTTTCTTATATTTAATGTTGCTAAAAAATAATACGTTAGTTAATTAATTATTTCAGATGAGGTCGCGGGCCAGTAAAAATTGCTTCGCGGGCCGGTTTTGGCCCGCGGGCCGGACTTTGGGCAACGCTGCTCTATGTGAATGTCTGAAGAATGTCTTGGAATTATAGAATTCCCATCAACCAGATAATTGATTTTTTTTTATTTAGTGCCGTCATCTAGCTCTTACTTCATTACAGCTTCTCTAAAACAAATTTGATGATTCAAATAAAAAAAGTAAAACTTTTTTCTCATTTAAATAATTTGTTGGATAAAATACAAAGGTGATGGGAAATCAAAATGTGCCCCTGTGGGACAGCTGCAGAAAATGGGGAACATGTGCTGCAAAACTACTTTTTGTACCACCATACCCCAACAACCATTTGCCCCAGGAGGCTACCCTTGACGATAAACTATATGTTGGACAACAAATTGACACTAACAGCGCAGTTCATCACAGATATAGGGCTTGTGGTCTAAATCCTCCTTCAAAAGATTTTGAGAATGCAGAAGAAGAAGAAGACAAGGATGATATCTTATTTTCAAGTTTCATTAAATCCACATACAAAGGACTTTTTTTTTTGTGTGTTTAAAGTATGTAAAATTAGCATGAATTCAAAACATTGATAAATGGTACATTTATAAACAAAACTCTGTCTACTGTAATTTTCCCTGTATTTGCTGTTGTAAAGTTATGCTTTAATTTTATTTTATGTGCCAGTTTGGCACCAATATATATATTTTGTGAGGCAGTATTGAATTATATCAGCCAGAAAAAGAGCATATTTTAGAGGTCAGAAAATAACCAAAAGAAAAAACATTACAAGTACTAGAGAGACAAAGAAAACTCTTAACAAAACTGTCATCAGAATAGCTGTAACATTCAAGTTAAACTTGGACTCTAACAAAAACTGCAGAAAACCTGTTATATACATGGAAGAGAAAAGTTCTCATGAAAATATATGGACCAACAAAGAATGAATACAAATTGAGAATATGAACCAACCATAAACTGTACTGTCTATACCAGGATTTCATGATAGTAGCAGAAATAAAACATGGGAGACTATGCTGAAAGAATGATTAATAACATAGGAGTTGAGAGCTGCACCATCAAAAGCCCATAGGAAAACAGCTCAAGGGAAAACCTATTCTTAGGTGGATAGAGGATGTAGAGAAGGATATACATCTACTGGGCATCCATTCTTGAAGAAGAAAGGGATTGGTTAGAACTAAGTGGAAGAGGTGGTGAGGCAGGCCAAAGCCCTACATGGGCAGTAGCACCACAGGGATGGATAATATTGTTTACCATGTTGAAATATTAGTATACATTTTTATCAATATTTGCCTCTTTGAAAGTTCAAGCTTATGTATTTAGCTCCTATCTGAGGCTGAGATATTAAACATTTAATAATTTTAAGCTGCTCTGTGTTTTATATTCACATTTATTTTGTCATGACTTCATTTTGGAAATTCGAATTTCCAAAGATTATTACATCAATAACATAGAATGGGTGAGTAAGTAATTTTCGACAAACCAATGAAAGAATGATAAAGTTGCAAGTTATGATGCCTACCCATAATCTAATAATTTTCAAAATGATAATTTTTCCTTATGTTAACTGATGAAATAAAATTATTTCTATACAGATTTCCACCAAAATTGTACCAGAATCTGATCTAAAAAAATGGCAACATATTTTTCAATGACCTTGAATTGTCTAGTATTAAATAGTCGCAGACATTTGCTTTCCAATTCCTTCAATCACATTCTACAAATAACAAATGTAAGGACGTCATCGAATGCTGCCGCAAGCATGTCAGCTTGGCAGATAAATCGATATGGAGGCACTGAGGAGTTAACTCTTTCAACCACCGTGAATGCTGCAACGATCAAGAATCCAAATGAATTGCTTGTCAAAGTTCATGCTTCAAGCATTAATCCCATTGATGTTAGAATGATGGGTAAAGTCATTGTTTTGTTTTAAGAAAATTTTAAAATAGCATTACCTTTTCTTTAACTTTAAACAAAATACTTAATTTAAATTAAATGTGATTAGATGTAAGCAGAATAATGTTAGGGGCCATAAAAAATATCACAATATTTTTCACATTTATTCTTTACCCCCACTCTGTTTTGTTTACTTTTCCCAATCCCTGACATCACATATAAAAACACCTCACAACACATGGTCTCAGATATGCAACCTGCCCCATCTCTAGATATGTGACAGCATTTACAAAAAGCTCATTTCTTAATCACTAATAAAATAATAATTCAAAAATTAATCCGTCATTTTATACTAATATAAATCATTATGAGTTAATTACTTTATTATCAGAAATAGTTTAAATTTAATTCATAACACGATAACACATTAATGATGAACGTTTTTAAAAATTAATATACAATATTTTCTCTCATCTATTTTTGTTGTAATTAAATATGAATTCTTGTTTACTTTAGGTGGGTATGGTAGAGCCATAATAAATGTACTCAGAAAACAGAAAGGTGTAACTCAATCAGGCACAGAGTTTCCTCTTATCCTGGGTAGAGATTTCTCTGGCACTGTTGTGGAAACTGGCAGAAGTGTAACCAAATTTAAAATTGGAGATGAGGTAAATATAAAAAAAGGGAAAAATTATATACTGTTTTTAACTTGCATTTAGCCCTTATTCCTCTTAAACTAAATAAAAAGTGTAAAAAAAATTCACATAGATTTTTTTCATGAAAAAAGAACCAAGTAAATTTTGAGTCTAGCTGTAATGCTCATAGTTAAGGTATGAGTAAGACTTGAGATACATGTTATGCCTGTGGTACATATATATTGACAAACAATTTTTTTTATTATGCATAATTTTTAAACTTATCTATTCAAGTTGATATTAGAAATAATTGTGAATCCCTAACTCTTATAATTGTAATTAGTAATTAGTTTAGTTACAGATTTTAAACCAAGAGAATTATTGAAAACAATTTGTTGTAAAAAATGGCTGTTTGTTTTGCAATAATAAAATGATTTCTTGACTATGGTCAACCACCTTCAGATTTGTAATGTTTTACAGTGTTCAGTCTTTATATGGTAAGTTTATACCGGGGTCTGGCTCCTTTTCATGGTATTGGCTTGCTCCTTGACACTGTATTGTGTTACACTCTATGATAGGTCAAGGCTGGCTCTTTTATAAAGTGTTGTCCTTATTGTTTGCTTTTAGGTTTGGGGGGCTTTAGGAGCAGAAAGGCCTGGAACACATGCAAAATACACAGTCGTCTCTCAAAATGAGGTACAGATTTAAAAAAAGTATAAGAACCAGTTAAGTACTAAAGTTTCCCAGAAAGGCCTGTGAATTATTCAAACCTTTATGTCTGAAGCAAAGTATTTTACTTGTGCACAGCTGGTGCTATTCACATTTTTTAAAAAAAAATTTAAAAAAAAGAATGATAATATTGCACTATTTGAACAAAGAAGACATATTAACATTAAATAAAATAATTATGGATCAAATAATGAATTCAAGGTTCCCTTATCCTTCATCCTCCTCATCGTATTTTATTTATTATATTGTTTCATTAGTGATGCCATACCCCCTTTTTTTTACTTTGACATAACTTTTATTGATATTAATATTATTAAAGCAAAAATAACCATTATTGCCTTTAAGATACATAGAAATAATGGTGGTTTTTTTCGATTCTTTCTGTTGTAAGAATTTAAGAACAACATATTTTGTGTTGCTTCATTGTCAAGAAATGTTCCTAATGAATGACTTCAGTCTTTGCTTCTGTTCATTGTTCACTACGGCAGATCTCCAAAAAGCCCATGAATATATCTCACATCGAAGCAGCTTCCATCCCCTATGTGGCAGCTACATCATGGGCCGGCTTGTGCACTGTGGGTGAGCTGACTGAAAGGAAAGCTGTTGGAAAAAGGTGATGTTAAGAGTTAATTGTAAAGGATGAGTATTCAGGATTGTTAACTTATCAATATTACTGTACACAACCCAAACCACCCATTTAGGTGGTCGAGTGGCAGCACGCTCGATTGGCAAACTGATGGTCACGTGTTCGAATCCATGCGAAAAGGATTTGTTCCCAGGGCCTAGGGCGTCCCTGAGTCACACAGCTCCGAATGGGTACCTAACAATAGTGAGGCAGCTGGGTAATGCGTGGAACCCTCATCATAGCTGTGGCCTGTGACCGCTGCATCACTTGCCAACAAATCATCCGTCATGGTCTGTGGACGCAATTGTCTTCTGCATAGAAGGACCGTCTGTATATCTAAGATAAGAAGAGCTCTGTGTCTTGTAAGGGTTATGAAAGTAATACTTAATGGATTCTAATTAGTAAACATGATGTGCAGTCAGGTAGCAATGCTTATGTAGATATTTTTCATGACCATGAATGTTTACCACTGACAAAAATAAAATCAGACTTTTAAAAAAATCAACCTTTTAAATAGGTTTGCATTGTCTTTCTCAAGAAAAAGTTTGTTCCACAAATGAAATAAATAGTTTCACTTATATGTTTAGTACCTCAGCTCCATGGGTATTTAAGATAATTTCTTTGAGGATAATAATATATTTATATTAAGTTAGTAAAAAAAAAAAACCGCAAATTGTTGAGTTGTATGTAAAGGTATATAATCAAAGAAATCTATTACAATCAATAATTTCAGAGTTCTAATATTTGGTGGCTCTGGGGGAATAGGAACTTTTAGTATTCAGGTTAGTAGGTCATACAACTGTCATTGTGTCAAAGTCTAGTTTTATATTAGCAAATATAACTTGAATTTATGCTTTGAAACTAATAAACTTCTAGCCCTATTAAGAGGCAGTTAGCTTATTTGAATAAACTTGTGTTTCTCAAAGGAAATTATGTTCCACAACAGTAAATAGTTTTACTAACATGTTTAGCTCCTCAGCTCCTGGGGTATGAATGTAACAGCCACATGTTCAACTGATGCTTTTGACCTCGTGAGAAGCTTGGGTGCCCACTCTGTTGTTGATTATAAAAATAAGTCTTTTTGGAATGAACTGAAACGTCTTGAACGGTGATCATGTTTTTGTTTACATTATTGCATTTATTCACCCGTCAATTACTTATTTGATGTTATTTTTTAATCCCTGCCTCTTTATAAAAGTAATTTGTTTTTAACAGTTTTGTTTAAGACATATATTAATTTATATAGATCTCCAGTAATTTATAACATTGCTGCCTTCTTGGCAGTAGCAACAATTTTTTTTTAAAACCAAAGCTTTATAACTGATATTATTTTGTTTTTTTTTAGAATAAAAAAAAAATCAAGAAAAATAATATTGTACTGTTCATTTTCATTGCAAGTTCATTTTTAAACTTAATTTTGACTAGTGGCATGGGTTCATTGCTAACTGAAAAATACAATTTTAAAACTCATGACCAATTGGTCAAAACAAATCTGATTCTGAGATGATTTGATAATTTAATCCTATAATTTAGTTTTCCTACACTGCTGATGACTTGTTTTTTTTGTGAATTTTAATTATTGAAATTGTTTACAGATTTGATTACATTCTTGACACTCTTGGGGGTGAATACACCAACGATGGAGTGAAATTACTGAGTCCATGGCAGAACTCAAAACTAATAACTCTAGTTAGTCCCCTACTCAAGAATTCTGATAACTTAGGTCTTATTCCCGGCATGTTGAAGTCAGCTATGGCTGCTGGGATTGATTCTATAAAGGTAAACTTAGGAATGTTTTAAAATTACAGCCTTTTATATTTTCATTCGTTTAAATAGCTTTTGCTTCCTTGGAAATGACAGCTGTAGCCAGTGCTAATTATTGAGATCCTGATCCTGATTACGTGGTGCTGCTGGCTCCAAACAGAGAAAGCTGTTGATGAGTATATCACAGATTTGATCTGCTCTTATTAATCTTATCAAATCTTATTGTATCCCTTGTTATCTTTTCTCATCTTATTTTATCTTTTCTAATCTTATCTATTCCAGAGGATCCTTCTATACAGAAGATTATCCCAAAAAGATATAAGAAGTTGTATTTTTTCCAAATATTTGGTCATTTTAAAAAGGCCGGTTTTCTTCATTTGAAGAAAAAAATACATATTTTCTAATGTAGTCATTGGGGAAAGATTTTTTCTTTGTGTGTGTGTGTCTCATAAACTCGTGGTCGTAGGGGGGTTCTAATGTTTCCATCGGGTCCATTGGAACTTTCTCAGGGCTTGGTAGACTTGGTGGCGCCCAAATCCTCTCCAAGTCAGCGGAGGACTTTTTAGCAATAATCTTCTTCGTCTTCATCTCAATATTGAATATTGAGTTTTGAGTGCCACGAGTTTTGCGCCAATTGGCCCGTGGTCTCCGACTTTAGCCTGCTGTATTTTCTGGATTTGCTTCCATAGCCTTTGGTCAGCCAAGACCATCTGCAAGGCAGCAGTCGTTTTTGGCAAGTGATGCAGCGTTCACATGCCACGGCTAAGGGTTCCACGCATTACCCCGCCGCTTTTTACCCATTTGGAGCTGGGTGGAACTCGGGGATGCCCTAGGCCCCAGGAACAAGTCCCTGGCTTCCCATGGATTCGAGCCCGTAACTATCGGAGCACCAGTTGATAGTGCTTGCCACTCGACCACCGCGGCCCCCTTAGCAAGGGGCATTAATCAAGATTTTTATTGTGGGTAGATCCCACGCACATCAGCTTGTGAGGTGAGTGCACTATTGACTTTGCTATCCAGCCGCCTGTAAACATCATATATGCTGTTATGTAAACATAGAGTGGAGCCTTCAATAATTAACATATATGTAAATAAAGTTTTCAGCAATGTAAACACAATAATTTGGTTTACAAACATTAGCACACATCAGTAAAATCTCACAGGCTTTAGTTTTATGGCCTACTACTGTAAACAACATTGTCAGAGAGTGTGTTAAAACTGCCAAAAGTGTTAAGCATTGTGTTCAAAATGATGTATTATCAAAATGTTGCCACGTATTATGATCACATTTTCTGCAACACTGTAAATGTGATACAAACTTAGTTTCAAGTTAGTCTTTTTTTAATGTCTTCAAACCACAGCTCTACAGCTCAAACATCTATTTTATTTTTATGAATGAAAACTTGTCACACATGTAAAACTTAATAATTCACAATAAATGTGGTTCTTATATGAAAATGAATGAAGCTATTAATGTAGATATATTAGTAGTAAATTAGCTACTAGCTACCAACATTTATTCAAGTGAAAAATGAAATAATGCAAATAAATGACTAAGGGAGGTTGGAAGCCACAAAATCTTCAAGAAAAAGATATCTAAATAACATTAGTCTAATGGAATCCGGCTGGGACTTAAAAATGAATTCAATATAGGGAGTTTTTTTACTTAGGGAATTTTGACTTAGCAAGGTCCGACTGTATTAACTTATGCATTTGATAATTATTTATTTTGACTTACAAAAACATTGCTATATTTAAAAGATTTTATTTATTTATTTTAAAAATCCAGTTTTTGCACTTCCATTTAATGCATATGGGATAAGAAATTTACAAAATACGAAATGATTTTTTTTTATGTCAGGGCTTAAAATCAGGAGGCAGTGTGAGATGGGCTGTATTTCTCCCCAATGCAGCAGCTATGGAGAAAGTTGCCCAGATGGTTGAAGCTGAACAGGTATAAATAAATGTTTATAAATTATTCCTTAGAGGTGGCCGCAGCAGTGAAAGATAGTAGGTGTAAGTGAAGAGAATTTTCTAACACGTGTTGGACCCTCATGCGTGAGACCTTGGTTGGTTGGCCTACTAAACCCACCCTAAGGTCACCCTTGTGTTGTATTTCTTCTTATCTTTAAATTTATCTAGTAAACATTTTTAGTTCTGGAAATTTCTAACATTAAGCTTAATATAATTATTTGCCTCTATTTTGAATGGGAAAATCAGTCACAACAAAACCAAACCAAAAATCAATCACAATAAACACAAACCATAGATCAATCACAACTAACCCAATCCATAGATCAATAACAACTAACACAAACCATAGATTGATCACAACTAATACAAACCATAGATCAATCACAAAAAACACAATCCTTAGATCAATCACAACAAACCCAAACTATAGATCAATCACAACTAACACAAACCTTAGATCAATCACAAAAACACAATCCTTAGATCAATCACAACAAACCCAAACCATAGATCAATCACAACAAAACCAAACCATAGATCAATCACAACAAACCCAAACCATAGATCAATGACAACAAACCCAAACCATAGATCAATTACAACTAACACAAACCTTAGATCAATAAAAAAATGCAATCCTTAGATCAATCACAACAAACCCAAACCATAGATCAATCACAACTAACACAATCCATAGATCAATAACAACTAACACAAACCATAGATCAATCACAACAAAACCAAACCATAGATCAATCACAACAAAGCCAAACCATAGATCAATCACAACTAACACAAACCATAGATCAATCACAACAAACCCCAACCATAGATCAATCACAACAAACCCCAACCATAGATCAATCACAACAAACCCCAACCATAGATCAATCACAACAAACCCAAACCATAGATCAATGACAACAAACCCAAACCATAGATCAATCACAACAAACCCCAACCATAGATTTAGATAGATCAATCCCAACTAACCCAAACCATGGATCACAAATGATTCTTGCAGCTTCTTATTTTTAGAAAATTGTTTTTTTTTAATGAGCTTATTAGATCATACAAAATTAACTTTTTGTGTTTTATGAGTATCTTCCATTGTCCTTGAATATAATGAATTAGATGCCAGCGGTGTATCATACACCA
This sequence comes from Radix auricularia, assembly GCA_002072015.1. NCBI lineage: Eukaryota > Metazoa > Mollusca > Gastropoda > Lymnaeidae > Radix > Radix auricularia. The sequence continues at coordinate 416,259 of MUZC01002090.1, read as the reverse complement.
CAGATTTGCTCATAGATAGTGCAAAAAAAGTTGGGTAAGGGGGGAGGGGGGAACAGACACAAACTACATCACGATGAAATCAGAACAACTTAAATGAACCTCAGATGTGGGGATAACTGAGACTCATTGTTGATCTAGAAAAATGTGCACCGTGGTTAGCCACTTGCCACCCACAACCCTGCACCACCCTAGCTTACCAACCATAAACTAATTGGCATAACCTGACAAAGGTCATTCATCAAGATTATTCCCACTCATCTTGTGCTTGTTATCGTGATGGAAAAGATAGTGGGTAATGAACAGCCACAAACACAAACATTAAAAAAAAATTAAAAACGTATTGTTTTAGCTGGGGATTGAACCTGCGACCCCGTGATAGGCGAATGTTATAACCATTACACTATGAAATACATGTATTTTTTTGTTCTGAAAGAACACAGTAATTGACTTCAATTCAACGAAAGTTTGAATGTTTATTATCTTTGTTTGCAATCTGATTGGTCGTTGGGGTCAGAGGTCAGACTTCTTGTCCGGCATGGTTGGACCATGTAGAGAATTATATGTATCGATTAGAATTGAAGACACATATTTTTGAAGTTTTGAGATAGTTTCAAATGACAGCAGAAGATTCTAAAATGTATTTTACTTATAAGAGCCAAAAAAATACACATTGTTCTGCGCGCAAGATAAAAAAAAACTCATGTGCACAGTTGCACAGCATTCTTTGTGTTATGCTAGTTTTAATCCCCAATAACACAGATTTTGTATCACACTTACTCTTATAAAATTTGCTGCTGGTAATTCCAAACGTCTGCCCTGCAGTGGTCAGACACATGCGTGGCCAGGTAGCTGCGCAGCTTAAAGGGCACATTGGATAGATTGGTAGATTAAAACCAGATTGAATTTTAACTGCAGAGATAGGCCCAAAATTTTAATTTTTATGCGAGTTATTATAATATTCCTTTTTATAGATAAAAATTGTAATTTTCCAATTTTTTTGTCAATCCCTAATTGAAATCTATATGAAAACATTTTAGAAGTTTTTTTTCAAACCAGAGCAAAGATTTATTTTTCCTAAACCAGAAAAAAAAGAATCATTTTAAGAAATTAAAGTTAATTGCATTGGATATGGGTGATTGTTATAGGTTAAAAAACATTAAAGGGGGGGTGGGGTAGTGAGTAAGTGTGACAGGAGGTTCAAGTCATGTGTGACGTCAAAGTGTTTTATATTAAATTTTAATTACTTTGTTATTAAAATAACTATTTTTGTTCAAAAATGTGACGTATGTTCGGGGGAGGGCTGAGATTTCTGACAGTTTCTGACAGGGGGGAGGGGGGATTTTAAAATTTTCAAAAATATTGTGACGTACTTTATGGACGGCCCCAAAGAAATGGGCATGGTGAAGGGAGAATTGGACCACCATGTAGAGGGATATTGTCAGCTTTTTAAAGAAATGTTCCTGCAGTAATATTAACATCTTTAACATTTTATAATAATTTTATTTCTGTTGTATTTTTAAGTTTTTTAGGCAACAAGCAATAATTATAACTAACTTAATTTGAAATATTAAAATAAGGGGTGCGGAAATTAACGATTAATTTATCAATTAATTGGTTAAATTTTTTATCGATTAAAATTAATTTAATCGATAAAATAGCAATTAACATAAAAGAAAATGTTTTAAACAATTTTTTCGATTTATTAATAAATAATTTTATTCCAAATGAGGGAGTTAACTTTCTAGCCATTATGATGCTGTAGCTGTAAAGTACATTTTCGGGGGGGGGGGGGGGTAAAAAATTGACACATCTATATTCTTGATTGGTCTACTATTTTCCATTTCTCCCATCTTCCCATAACATAGATCTGTGACATATATAAAAAATGAGTTGGCCTACCTTGGGCTTTTCTTATCTTGGGAATTACAATTGTAGGGTTCTACAGATCAAGGGATTCTGTTCTAAATTGTTATTGCTAAATTTAAATAATAGTTTGTTAGAAAAAAGGAATTACTAGTTTGAGACCTATGAAGAAGAAGAAAAAAACAGTATGAGTAAACTAATTATAAATTGTGAGCAAATTGGGTGTGAGATTGCAACAAGGCCTATAAATAAGTAAATGGAAAGGACCTAAACAGGGTAAGGGTTAGCCTGACAGGACGTAACAAAACAGTGAACGTTTCGGCAAAGAGCTTTCCTCAACAAACAAACAATACACAAATAAAATGAATATAAAAAAAAAAAATTCATCTGTGGTAAATTCCAAAGAGTCAATGAAAGCTTCATTGACTCTTAAAAATCACCACAGTTAAGTGTTTATTTTTGTTTGTTAAGGAAGGCTCTTTACCGAAACGTTTTCTGTTTTGTTACGTCTTTTTCACAACTTAATTATAAAGGTGTAATACTGTATTCAAGCTATGTAGAGAAAAGCAGTCAGACCGCATATAGTAAAGTCTGAAATAAAGACATGCAAACTACAGACAAGTTGGTATTCATCAACAATGACAATGAATCAACATAACAAAAAGTTGTTTTTGTTTTTAATATATAAAAAAAACAGCTATACTTCTAATTATTAATCTAAAATTTTTAATGAAATTGGACGGTGTTATAAAATGTATTTCCCTGCATGGTAGTTTACTTTCTATGTTGTTATACAGCCAGAGTTATTCCCATTCATTATCATTAGTTTAATGAGGGCAGATCACTCGACCCTGGCATCCCTGAAGTAGAGGGTCACCAGGGGGCGACCTGAGCCCCTGTAGAAATTCTTCCAGAACGGTTTTGTCTGGGAGCCTGTAGTCACCCAGGCTCGTTATTTTCCTTACTCATTAGTTTAAGGCATGAGGAGACTTAGAACTCAGATCAATATGACATTGCCCTTGAGCCAATAAATTGTGGTTCATTAAATTTGTTTAGACCTGTTTAGTTTTAAAGAAATATATATTTTTTCTAAAAGTGCAATCAATATCTCTACTTATGATCATTAGCAAGATACATTTCTACAATTTCCTAACAAATAAACTATTTTAGTCGATTATTTAATTATATTGAACTTGCTGCATCCCACCAAACAGAAAACCACGGGAGGAAATAAGTGACATAAACATGGGAATTAAATTCAAGGGAGATTATAACTACGGGTGGACTTGAAGTTTTTTAGTGTGTGTTGGTTGTTCGTTTGTTTGCCTTAGAAAGAATAGGGTCTGTCCATAAATGACGTCACTCTAATTTTGCCGATTTTTAATCCCCATTCGTCACACAGCTTTGCCCCCACCTTTAAACGCCGTATTTTCTAATTGAAAATTAGCATGTTGCAAGTTACTATTTTGCCATTCATATAAGTATGTATTCAGTGTAAGTAAAGCTGGAATCTGGTATTGTGGCACGTGTGAAGCCTTTGAAAACGTCATTAAATAAATTGCAAGAAATATAAAATAACTAAGCGGAACTATAATTTAAAGTTGATTATTTTGAAATGACGTCACATTTCTTAAACACACTCCCCCCCCCCCATCGTCACGAATGCGTGATCCCTCTTCTCCCCCCTCCTTTTTAAAAAAAAAAAAAGGCCCGTGACGTCATTTATGGATGGCCCGGCCCCCATATTACAATTATGAGTTGCCCAGCCAATTAAACTGGCAGATTAGGAATTTAGACATTGAGATAATTCATGATTCCAGCAATATTTACAAGTATTCTTTTATTTTTAAGTCGTAAATTGGTGGTAAAATGAGTTAATTATGCACAGTTTTTGATTGTATGGCTTCGTTTTTTATTAGCCATTACATAACCTTTATAATCGTTATAAAGTGGCTACACATTTTAAATATTATTTGTATAAAGTATAAAATAAAATTCAATAGCAGGAAACATGAGCCCAGGGACAGATCTTTGTTTCCTGAATTTTACTGTAAAATGATTTTGATTAGAGCTATCTTAACTTTTTTTAAAATGTAAATTTTAAAAACAATTCTTTTCAGATAAAACCGGTGGTGCAACAAGTGTTTCCATTTTCAAGAGTTCCCGATGGCTTTAAGACAGTCTCCATTGGTCACTTGAGAGGAAAGATAGTTATAGATAATTTGAGAGACTCATGATCATTGTGTTCAATTTATAAATAACTTTAACTAATGTCATTTGTTTTTTTACCTGTAGTGATTTATATTTATAAAAATACGCTGTAAATTGTTATGATCTTGTTATGTATGTGTGGTGTGGTCAATGAGAGATAAATGTACAAATGGTTGGAATCAAGTTTATTTTAATTTCTTGAATAGAAACTAATTGTTTTTGTAAAAAATGTTCACTTTAATTACAGATTAAAAATTTGTTTAATGGGAAATTAAATAATTAGAAGCTATTAAATCCCATTGACTCCCTTCATAACCATCTTTTTTTCAAACACAAATTTTAAACTAAATCAGGTTTTCTAATAATAGAAAATAAATTCTTTGAACAGCAACATGAATTTCATTTGTTTCACCTTTAAGAAATACTTAGAGCTCAGTCATGGTGACTTCAATAAATTTTAGGCTAACTCAAAAACACAATAAATAATGCAAATAAAATTACCTTCAGCTATTTCTTTTATTGCACCAACTACAAACTTTAAACAGGTGTCACCTGCACAAACTGCTTACATGCATAACATGTCTAATATGTATTCAATTCCACAAATCAATGACCTCCTGCCCCGTCAAAGTTGTATTTTGTAACATGTTAGTGACTCAAAATTACTGGTTTTATTTATTTACAATAAGAAATCATTACAATTCTATAACATGGATTACTTCAGTTCCTGTGTACAAAAAAGAGATTCTGTCACACATAAAAAATTGGGAATATTTTTTGTTTAGGACATTTTTCAATTAAAACATTTTTGAAGTACAAATAACATAGATTTACAGTGCAGTAATTATGAAAAACAACAACAAAACAAATGTGACAGCCAGAAACCCATTCACTCCATATTTACATTTGTAAAACAATGATTTCATCACGAGAAATAAAGTGTATGATGTGATCAATATTTTTTTTTATCAGCGTGATAGTTTTTACTTATCATATTCAATATGAAACAAATTTCAATGTAGACATAAATGTCTTGTGACAAAATACTGCAACTGTTCAAAGGTACGCATCTTTAGTTTACCTTGTATTGAACAATAAAAGAATTTTTTTTGAAATTGACATTTGTTATATGTTATACATTAAAAATATTACTAATCTAAAAAATATAATTGGTACAGATATCTATTTTATTATTTTAAAAAGTACATTATCTTACTGAAAAGTGATTATAATAAAGTGATAAAGAAGAGAACATGAAATCACAGATCTAAAATCAAAACATTATTATATTAACAAGTATCTTAGAAAGAAGTCATGTGTGAAAAAAAATCTTTAAAAAGAGCAATTAAAACAAAGATAAATGAGCAAGAGCAAAATGTTATCTTTAACAACTGTAATCAAATTTAAGGCCAGCAGCACAAATCTATTTTTATCTTTTTCTAAGTTTATAAAAGAAGAAAATTATATGTATATAAGAAGTAAGCCATCACTAAATTACATTGAATTATAGGAAAATCGTGGTTATAATGAACTAAATATAGAGGAACAACAAAATTCGTAAGCTAAAAAAAGGCCATCACACTTCAAAATAATGATCATGGGCCTTAATAGAAGAAGTAGAAGATTTTTTCTGCACACTGAGAACAGGATTGGCCAATAAAAGTGAGAACATCTCGTAAAATGTGATTTAATCACATCAAATTTAGTTTAACTATACCCATACTAGTACTAGCTTAAATAGTTTACTTTCTTATATATTTAGCTATACAACTTTCTTATATATTTAGCTATACAAAGTCTTAGTTTAGCCTATTTCCTGTCGCCATTTTTTTACTTTTAATCCGCCAATTGTTTACTTTGTCTGCTTGTTTTATTTTTTTTTTTCCCAGAATGACAAAAATCATAGCAGAAGACCGTACTCTTATTAAACATTTGCGAATAGGAAAACAGTGGGGTGCTAGGAAAATGACCAAAGAGTTTCCAAACAAAGCCTGTGCATAGCAAATGTCAGTCAAGTTATCTATAAAATTGACGACGGTTCAAAGGAATGCTTGTAAATCAGGAAGCGGTTGACAAAAAACTTTTAGAACACAACAGAACATTTGAACGAGTGAGTGAGCTTATCTGCAGTCAAGATGATGATCCTCAGTCAGAAAAGTCCGCAGGAAATAGAAAGAAAAACTGGTATACCGTGATCTTTGGTTTGACTTATCGTAAAGCAAGATTTACAACTAAAACGTACAACTGTGCGTTACATACTCAATGAAAATGGCAAGTTGAAGCGCTTGCAACGCAGTCAGGAGCAACTTGGACTATTTAATAATGAGAGAAGTGTATGATGTATTCTATTTACAGAAGAAAAGATATTCACAATTGCCACATCAGTAAATTCTCAAAATGATCGTTTTTATTCCGTTGCAACAAAGAAAATACAAGTTCAAGAACGGTGACTTATATGAGAGCATAATCATTTCAGCCACAGTATCATGGTATCAGTTGGTGTGTCTCTAATGGAGAAAACTAGTGTTGTGTTTTTGAATCAGGGGCCCAAGTAAACAGTGAATACTATTGTGAACAAGTTTTCAGACAAGTATTGTTGCCCGACATTCAATCAAATTGTGGTTGCCATAACAAGACATTGCAGTAGGGCAAAGCTCCATCTCACACAGCCAGCAATAACTACAATCAAATTTCTTCCTCTGGAGTCTATTAACTTCATTGAGCCAGAAGTGGCTACTGAACAGCTCAGATTTAAACCTAGTAGATTATGCCGTATGGGTGCTTTGCAAGAAAAATTCTACCACCCGCGAAAATTTATAATTGAGCAGCTCAAGTTAGCAATGATTCAGGAATGGTGAAATCTGAGGCAACATTTCATTAATACAAGCATAAACGAGTGGCGTCGACGCTTAGAAAAAGTCATTAAGCAAGTAGGACACATTGAACATGATTTCTGATTAGCTAAATTTTTTTGCAAAAAACAATTCCATGAAGAATTATAATTTATTCAATCATATTTTGATATAATTCATACTACGAGATGTTCTCACTTTTATTGGCCCACCTTGTACGTTTAAAGAATGAATCAAAGTAAAAAAATAACACTATTTATTTAAAACAATAAATATTAATAAAAACTGCTTTAAGTAAAGAGAGAAAAAATGAAACATGAAAGCATTATTTTAATTTATACCTTCTCAGAAATTATTATCAGTGTGTAACATGGAAATATTTCTTTGATATAACCCTAATGGTGAATGGAATTGCAACACATTAAAACATAATCTTACATTTTAAAACTGGCCATTTATTTAGAAAATAATAATAGCATTTTATATTATATTTTCTGATGAGTGAATTGCGTCGACTGCAAGTTTCTCTTTTAATTAAAAGTTTTTTGTTAGTGTTATAAGTATACAAAAGTAAAAATTTGGAATCTCTAAAAAAAACAAAAAAAAACAGTAAGTTAATAAAAAAAAAATAAATGTACTTATCATTTTGAATTACTTATTTTTACTGAATTATCTGACAACATAGAGAATCCACTTAATTTTTTTAAAACTCAAAGTCATTTCACAGTGAAATGTGCTTTCACAAAAAATCAAGTTATTAAGGATTTATAATTTAAACACAGATGACCCTTAAAATAACTATGTAACAATTACGCCAAGTACGGGTAATCATGACTACGTGAGGACACAGTACAGGTTATACATCTTTAAAACTCAGTTATGAAAATTACTTATTTGGGAAACAATGAATGAACACACAAGGTTTTACATTAGCATGCACACAATTATGAACATTGAATTTTAAAAAATGGCATAAACATTTTAAGATGTAAATGCAACGTCTGAGATATGTTTAAAGTGATGCTAGCAATTTTCATCCACACATCAGTATAAATGACAACCAAATTCCTGGTAACATTAAAAGAAATCAAAATATTGGAGATACAGCTGCACATTTCAATGAAAAGATTCCTAAAAGATGCAATCACATTACGGTGCTAACTTGTATAGGTGGTATCTGTTGGACAAACAACTAGCTTAAAGCAATAAAATTATACACAGAATCTTTCATCAACACATACATTAAAAAGACAAACAAGTAATAGTCGTTCGTACAATTTTTTATCTCAAAGTTAATCAACCATAAACTTTTGATCGCATAAGTGTAAAATACTATTTTATGCTAAAAAAAATATTTATTTTTGTATATCATCCTAAAGATTTTAAAAATTTTGCTAAAATGTAAAATATAAAGCTATATTAGCCCCCAATTTGGCAAAAATTAAATGCATAAATAATTTATAGCTTCAAGGTAGTCTGATAATAGTGTTATGCATGTCTTTATAACATATCTTTTTATATCATCTGGCACAAAAACAAGAATGGAAAAACATTTAGAAATATAAACAACTTTTTTTTATAAAAAAAAGAGTGTTTTGATTTTGAAATCTTGATACAAAATAAAAACAGAAATTATTACTAAGGTTGTTAAGACCGCTCGTTTTTGAGGACTGACTAAACGTTCAAAAAAAGACCAGTTAACCGCTCGTCCTTATATCCCTAATGTTTTGAGACCCATTTAAGAACTAACAAGAGAATGTTGTCGCCTGGCATCGTCTGATGGCATCAAAGCCCGCTTCCGTTCAGCTCTTTCCGCATTGCCCTCAATTCAAAGCATTTTTTTTAATCCAAAAAATTAACTAAACAGTGATGGTTAATTGTCTTTTTTATATTTTATTTTGGGGACTCGTAGTTCACCGGTCTAAATAAGAGGACAGGTTCAATCGTTCGTTAAAGTTAGCGAGGTTTTTTCATTATTTTCAAAAACCAACGCCTCGCCCCGTCCGTTGTGACATCATGTTTACCTCTCTTGTGTGTGATGCCGATCAACTCGCGTATTAAAATTATTAATATAATAAAATTATAAAGCTATGGAGTAAACGATGATAAAATGGAATTTATTTAAAAAACATTATTTTTCAATCGTCAACTCGCCAGAATAATTGAATTTTGCGACGCACACGTTCCCCCTCCCCGTTTTTTTCTGTTCAAATAGGGTTTGAGCTACACTTGGCGTACTATTAATGTGGTAATCAAATGCCTTTGACTAGCAGGAAAAGTGTCACTAAAAGACTGAACTCGAACTTGTGGGTCGATTAATCGCCTGGTATCTTTGCTACGTCTTTCAAATACCTCTCGTAATCTAGGTACATGTACTTCACTAAGCGGCGTGCGCCGATAAGTTTTTGAATGCCTGAACTGAAACAGACTATAAACCGGTGATCAGAAAATGCGGATAGGTCACGGGGTCATATGCTTGTATAGCTTTCTTTGTCTTTATAAGAAACAGACTAAAATTAATATAAATAGAAACAGCCTCGGCCTTGACCGCTGTTGACATCAAATGCGCACTGTGTTAGCTCTCGTAGTCACAGTGGCTCGACAACTAACCAGCTGGATCTTGGTATCGCTTTTACTCACCGCGACAAAGCGAGAAGGAGAGGCGCGTTACCGCTTGTGTTGTTTTTTTCACTACGTTATCGCTATATTATTTTTTTTTGTTGTTGTTTTCTTTTTGGTTATTGGGTTACACGGTCCTACGGTCTTGAATAAAGATAACCGGTCCTGCTTTGAGGACCGTTTAACCAGTTAGCCGGTTAACAAGCTTAATTATTACCTCCAAATTTCAAGTAAAGGAGAAGCTATTCAGCAATCTTTGGTTTACTTAACTATTGGCAGAAAGACAAAGAGATTGTCTATAAAATTTTATGTAATTTAAAAGTCATTTTCAATCAAATTTACAAATTTTTATGCTCCTCTGGACCAACAATAAAAATGTGATGTATATCATTGTCATCTAAGTTATTATGCCTCTTTAACTCTTAAAGTCGCAAAGCGTTGTAATTCGTCCCCGCCCGCTATCCTTAAAGCGTTCTAACGCGTCCCTAGATATCACTCTTGTTAGAAATGAGATCTCGGAAAGTAAAAACTCTTCAATGCTTGAAAAATGATGTATTCGACTTCAATGTGTTGTCCGCGCTAGTGTTATCGCTATGTTTTTTTGTTGTTTTAACAGGTTTTTTTCAAAGATACGTTTTTCCTATACTTTGTTACTAAAATAATAGTACTAAACTACAGGTAAATATTGTTTTAAACTCAGTACTGTCTTTTGGATGCATAAAATAACAATTCTTAGCCTAAAAAATGAAGTCAGTATGACAATAAAATTATAAATGGATTTTACGCAAATTTTTTAATTTCATAACCAGTTGATCGTAATACGGGAAATCCATACGGGAATGAGGCGGAAGTTTATTGAAAACCCTTATGCGACTTTTAAAAAACTAAAGATTCTGTTATTTATGTCTCATCCAATGTAGTAAACAAATCTACATTATAATGAATGATAGAAATGATATAACAAGACTTGAAACATTATTTTTCATGAAGATAAAAAGTTGTAAAAATATATATTTGCAACTCATCGAAGTGATCTATACAACAAAATATAAAATTTATGCTGACTTATAGACCAAATAAGAAAAAGATTAGCCTTTAGAAAGCTAAGCTGGTTGCCTTGACTAACAGTTATTAAATAAATGACTATTTTCAATATGCTACTTTTATCAATACTAAAAACTTGTTAAATAAATATACCATTCTGAAGTGTATTCATTATTTGAAAGAATCTTTTCCTCCTTACCTTTTCTCCGCCAAAGTTATTATTATTTCTTATTGCCAGTTAAAAACTATTAACATCTTTGACATGTCTGTATTTCAATGGTATATTGTTATTTTAAAAAAGTATTACAAAAGTGCCAAAATTTTCCTAAAATAAATAATCAAAAGACAAATTCCTTGTAAAAAAATGAATGATCATGATAGCTCTCAAAAAACCTATTGGTTATTTTAAAGGATCAATTAACTACATATTATACCATACTAAGATCAAGTCCCAGAGTGGCTTTGAAAAGTTAAAAATTTGTAAATATGTTGGGATTTTAAAAATTTTATTTTTTGCAAAAGATAACAATTTTTTCATCATAAAATATAAAATAACACTTGAACGTGTCAAATTATTTTTTTTCAAATTATATATTTAAAAATCTGGCTAAGCCTCAGAGATTAAGATGCGCCAAGATTGAGAGATGATGTCTCTACAGATTTCTTGCTCTTGGTTAGTGATGAGACCTGCCTTGTAAGTTCTCTGTTCTTGATCTGTTTAAAAATAAAAATCATTATACTTGTACATCACATTAAAAAATAGAATATTCACCTATGAGGAATATAATATGAAGCTGTTTCAGGTAGGTCTGAGAGCATTATCAAAACCCAAAGGCATCAAAATAAATTTATCAATTACAGTGTGAAAATCGACACATTTATATCAAAAGAAAGTATACTGCAATGAAAATGTAAATTAAATGGTAAAACTCCACCTGTATACCACCAGGCTTTAAGACATAGATGATGATTTTTAAAAAAACAGCCCTGACACATATCTCTACAAGTGAGAAAGATCGTCACAAAAAGAAAAGAAGAGCTTGTAATCAGAGTATATCAGGGGCATCCAAAGTACAGTCCGCTGGCCAAAAAACAGCACACAATACAATTTTAACTGGCCTCACCTGAAATAATTTATTGACCGACGCATTATTTCTATAACAACATTATACAAATAAGAAAAGTGGAAATTTAGTGCTATTTTGAGTATGTCAAATGATGGCAAAAATTGATACAACATTTCATCTTTCAAAATCTTGTGAGGAAATTACTGATGCTGCCCAACTTCTTATATTTTAGAGGATTTAATGATGACCATGTAAGTGAGTGTAGAATTACTTTGACCTCCCAGAGTCTTTATCAGACCAAACAAGTGGAAAAGATTTAATTGCTTCCATTTGTTCTGCTGTCAATGACATTCAACTACCATGGAAAATAATATATGGAATTATTACTGATGGTGTTCCTGCATGATTGGTGTGCAGTGGACTAGCAAATACTTGTATGTAACCATGTCAGCAAAGAGGGTGGAAAAGTTTTTTAACTTCACTGTATTGTTCACCAACAAGTTCTTTGTGCCGAACACCTTAGATGTGATATGTCATTAAACCAGTGATAAAAGCCCTGTTTCAGCAGTTTCTTCTTGACATACAGGGATAACACAGTGATGTTGACTATCACAATGATGCAAGATTGATCAGTCAAGGGACAGCACTTCAGCCCTTCTATGCACTTTAAAAAGAAATTGGGCGATTCATGCAAGATGAGGAACAACCAATTCCAAAACTAACTGATACTGCTTGGCTGGCAGATTTTGCATTTTCAGTTGATATGACAAGAAATCTAAAAAATGCACTGTTAAGCCAATTATATTCACATTTCAAGGCCTTTGGGAACAAGCTATAACTTTTTTAAAGGCAACTGTCTCAAATGTAGCCTCATACCACACACTTCTCTTCACTACAGGAAATCATTCATGACAATTTTTCCAGAAAGAAGCTTCAATGAGCAAATGCATAAGAACCGTATAAACTCGTTCTATAGTCTTTTTGTTCATAAGCCAATGCACCCCCCCTCATACACTTTGGAAGAGAATATTATTAAAAGTGTTTAACCCACTCATAAGCCGACCCAAAAAATACTAGTTCAGCGATTAGAAAATGGTACACATTTTTTATTTAAACTACAAACTAAATTGGTCACTATGATCGTTTACTTTGTACTACCTATCTTTGTCTGGCAAGAATTACCGGTATTTTTACTTACTTTGGTAAACTGGCAAAAACATGTACATTATAAGTCGTTGTTGAAAACAAAATGTGTAAAACACATTGATCAAAACATTCTCAAAAAAATAAATAAAATGATTGAATAAGTAAGTGCAGATGTTGAACAATATTGTAAAGTAGTATAATCTTGTAGAATGTAGAAAAGGACCTTGATGATCTATAATAACAAAACCGATTTTCAATTTACATGAAGAAATCACCTATGACCTACTCATAAGCCGACCACCCAACCTTTTCCCATAGATTTTGTCCAAAAAAGTTCGGCTTTAGAGCGAGCATATACGGTATCTTGCAGATATTACATCACTAGCTGATGAATTTCAAAGGTCATTTCAGGACTTTGCAACTATTGAAAATGAAATCTTTTTTTTTTACACCCTTTTTTTTGGAACATTATAATTCTCCAGGCGATATGCAGCTGGAACTCACAGAGTTGCAAAGTGATGGTGAATGTCGTAGCACACATCAACATCTTTCTCTCATTGACTTTTACAGTCAGCTGGATAAAGATAGATTACAAGAGATTTGAAACTTTGCTAAGTAAATACTCATCATGCTTTAGTGAGCAGACATTTTCAGTTATGAATTTCAACAAGAATCGTGTGAGGACGAAAATAAGTAACCTGTGTGATATCATACGTATCTAAACCAGTTGAATTGAATATGACCTCACCTATTTACTGCATTCAAGATCTCAGTTTTGCCCTTCACAATACAAATGAAAACTCCTCAAACTATGTCTATTTTTTAAAATTTTAATCTGGCCCCCCCGAATGTCTTTACTTCAAGAAATATTGCCCAAATGTGCAAAAAAGTTTGGGGTATATCCTTTTTTTTACTACATCCCTGGACTGTTAAGATAGACACGATGTAACTAAATCAATGAAAAATGGAAGCACAGAAGTACTCAGTTAACATTTTTTTAAACCAGAAAAAATAGTTGACATAGAAAGCAAGATCAAACAACAATACAGAGCACTAATGGTAAAAAGTTTAGAACTGAAAATTAGTTCCATGTAAATAACTGACAAAACAATAAAACATGTAAACTGACAAAATTGGATTTATAGGAAGTTTTGATAAAAAAAATATTCAAGCAAAAATAATTTCAATGTAGATTCATGGAACAAATTTTTTTAAAATTGTAACTAATTTTTAGCATGAAGACAACGTATGACAAAGTGAAGTGGATTTGACTCACCTGTAGAGCTTCAATGGCTGTAGCATGTCCCCTTTGCATTGCCTGGACTTTTGACCGAAATTCTTTGTCACTCTCATACATTTGAGCTTTCAGTTCTGTGATCTAAGTATAGACCATTTTGATCATGTAACTAACAAAGTATGAATTAATACAATAAGAACAAGAATTAAACCAAAATAATAACAATTATTTTGTTTATGCCCTTTACATTGTCAAAACAAAGTGTTTTCCTTAAGTCTATCTTAAAATGTAAAAGCTCTTTCACAGCAATAACTGCATGGATATTTCTGCATCATAATTATTTTAAAAGACAAAAACAAATTAACTACTTTTGAAGTAATATTTCAATATTTTAAAAAATATTGACACAATAATAAGTGGACATTTTTTTTTAAATTTCTGAAATGAACCAAGCCAAGAAAAACTATGTACAGGCACAGGTGAAAATTTAAATTAAATTTAGCCAAAGGATTTGAAGGCTGAATAGTTAAATGTTTGATTTTAAAATTATTTCTTTGACTAATCTTCATTTATTTTTTTTATTTTTTTTGGTGCATTTTTAATAGGAAGTATTTCTTTAATGAATATTTATTATTTTCTCATTTATGGCTTTAATATTGTAATCTTTAAATTTGCTTGTTGTCTTTTCAAACCAAGAAAGCTTAAAAATATGAGTTCAACCTCATTCTACCTAAACAAACAATTCTTAATAGTCCTCAAAATCCTACAGCTCCCATATAAAGATTCTTCCCCTATTATGTTTCACAACAGAAAACTGATAAAATTTAGACACATATTAGATGGTTCTAAATGGTCAACAGCTTTTAGAAAACTTGTTGCCAGTTAATAACTAATAAAATTATGACATGGCTAAACAAAACAATTATGCTTCACACACGAATTGAAAAGAAAGATGGAAGCAAATTTTTAGAAAGTAAAACTTATTCACCTAGCACCTTGAACCTCATTGTTAAGGGCTAATTCCTGAAATGACTTGGCCCATCTTCCAAAGCATCCAATCATATTTTCACAACTACTAATTGTTATAGTCAGTGAAATAGCATTGTTATTGCAACCATATTTCCTGATTTCCCAACAACTGAACACCCAACCCCAAGCCTATCTTGAGCCAGCTTTCTTGTGTAGGAACATTGCATCAACTCAGGTAGAAATACTAAACTAAACAAGGTAAATTATTATGTAAGGAAACAAAAAAGATCATGCTTGAAAAACAAAGCTCAAGTGTAGGTAGAAGAAAGTCTGTAAAGAGAAACTGACTTTTTTGTCTTTCTCCAACAGCTGCTGATCTTTGCCAGACATCTGTTTTTTAAGGCTCTCAATCTGCTCTCTGAGTTGAGTTATTAGTATGACATTTTCAGAAGTGGCTGTATCCAAACCAGCCTCAGAAATAGTGCTACCCGTGCTAAGGAAGGAATAGAAAATGTGTTAACAGCAAATTTTTAAGCTTGTTGTTTTAACAGTGGAATATGGTTAGGTCATGCATAAAGATGCAATCATAAGAATTACAAACAAACTTGATAGGTTTTAAAAAAAATATTTTTTTTAATGAACATTAAAGGAAAGTAGGTTTATGATATGATTAATATACTTCTATAACTAGCTATTTCCTATTCTATACAATTAAATTGAAAAATGATTTTGAAAAAGTGTTGCCAGATTGTAAAAGCATTCAGATAACTTTAAGATTTACAATGATAAGATAGTAAATTCAAAGGAATTTTTTTTGGTAAATATTTTGCTTGTTTAAGTATGTCATCAAATTTGTTGAAAAATTCAATTATTAAAAGAAAATGACACAGTATTACAAGTTTGGCAGCATTTCACATATTCATAAGTAGGACTCTGTTGACAAATAAAACAATCTTATGAACAATTCTTAAATTTGAAAAATGTTTATTATAACAGCTAAATCAGTTCTGTGAAAATATATTTACCTTTTTGGGGTGGATACAGCTGCTGCTGATGTTGCTGCTGCTGTAACGCCATTGGCTGAATTTTTTTCAGACTTTGGTTTCTTAACATCACTCCCTTCATCTTCTTCCCTGTTACACAAGTGAATAAACAAATAAACTATAATAATAATTTTTAAAAAGCTTTGCATAAAGGATGGATAGTTTTAAAGGTCCTGGCAATTAGAAAAAGAATACTGAATAAGAGCTAGACAAAGACAGAATTTAAATCTTTTAGCCCAAAGCATTTTACACAAGTCAGCAAAATGTTAGAAGTAAAAATAGTAATATGTTAATTATTAAATGCCTTAATTTTTGGCTTTAAAAGTCTGAGCCCCACCCCTTCCCCGTCTTTCCCCTGAAAAAAAGGTAATATTTATGTTGCTGAATTCTTATAAAAAAATAAGAAATGAAAAACGTTTTAAAAAAAACAGATTTTTTTACTATAAATCCTTTACATACAAGACATAACTAAATGAATGTTCATTATAATAAGCATTGCACGAAAATCCAAAGATAATTTTTTTTAGTTATGTCTCAAATATATAAAGGATTTATAGTAAAAGAAACTGCTACAATTTGCCTGCTAAATTTTATCTTGATTTGCTCACAGGAAAAGAGTTATAAAAACATATTTAGCATAGTGTACATCGGGAGACAGATTAGCAATAAATAGCAATTACATTTACTGATTGAGAATATATTTTTAAAAAGTATTGTCAATATAATACAAAGCGCAACAGGAAAGTATAAAAAACGGGTAGTTCAATATAATACGCACTGCAACAATCTTGCACAAAAATTAACATGCTACTTAGAAATAAATAGAGATAATCTAAAAATTCATTAACTTTTAATGTGCCATAAGGTTTTCGGAAAACTTCCGCCTCAGTACCATAAGAATTTCCCGAATTGCGATCAACCGGTTATGAAATTTAAAAAATTGCGTAAAATCCATTTTTATTATTATGGTCATACTGATGTCATCTTTTAGAATAAGAATGGTTATTTTATGTATCCGAAAGACCGTTTTGAGTTTAAAACTATTTTTACCTGTAGTTCAGTACTATTATTTTAGTAATAAAGTATAGCAAAATCGCATCTTCAAAAAAAAAACGTAAAAACTTCCAAAAAACGTCGCGAATCGAGCGATAACACTAGCGAGGTAAACAGCGGCCATTGCCGGAAGTCGAAAACATCGTTCATCCCGCACTGAATGGATTTTATTTTCTGTAATTTCGTTTCTAAAGAGAGTTCTATCGAGTCGCGCATTACCGCTCTTTGGTACTAAACGGTAAACCGCGGATTACCGCGCTTTGGTACATTAAGAGTTAATTTAATTACAGTATACAGTACATTCGTTCGATCTGAAATTTTGATACATCATTTTTATCATCAGCATGAGTATGCCTGCAAAATTTCAGCTTATGAGGAAGTGGATTAAAACTTAAAACTCAATCCCAGGTTTTTTTTTGGCAAGCAAGCAGACGCCCCAAGCTAATATAAAGGATTTAAAAATTTAGCTTATTTAAAAACTGGCTCATACTATTTTCAGTTAGGTAACAAAAAACATAATAAAAAAACTTATTTTCTCTTGAATTCATAATATAAGGGCAATAATATTCATAATACATCTTTCTAAAATGAGTAGCATAGATTGAGTTTTTACATCATAAATTTTTGTACAAAATCAAATTTATTAGTACATTTTACAAACTTAAAAAAAATAATTAGAAACAATCTAGAAACTTTATATTAAATTTAGCATGTTTATTCAAATTTATGCTTACTTAGAATGACGTCTCTTTGAATGTGAGCGGTGATGGTGGTGATGATGCTTGCGATGATGTCGGTTGTGGGGGCGATGCTTTTCTTTATCATCTTTTGAATCCTCTTCTTCTGCACTTGTTACCCTATCTAGAAAATTTGAAGCCTTTTCTGCCAGTCTATTCTCTCCTTCTTGCTTAAGCTCTACTGGGGGAGTGTTGCCTCGACTACTTCCTCCACTTGTTGCTAATCTTGTCAGGCGTTCTAGAACGGTCATGCCCTCAAAAGAAGCTGATGATGTTAACGCTTGATTTGACGTAAAGTTTTGTCCATTATTGGTTGGTGTGTTTGATTTACTTGAGGAGTCCAAAAGAGAGGATGAAGATTTGGATGGTTTTAGTACCATATCTTGGGTCTTTCTGGTTTTTGCTAAAACTCTTTTGTAAGCCTGGTCACAAAGCCAACACATCAGCTTTCCATCAACCTTCAAAAATGAATTTTAATAGTGAAAAACAATTTTATAAGGTTAAATAAATTAATTAATACTATGAGGCACAGTAGCACTAGTATTAATTAGAAATGACCATTTTGACATTTCTTTAAATCATCACCTTTTAATTATGATATGATCATGAAAATGGCTTTTAGGTTACAAAAAAGTCCTAATCATTTTTAACTTGTTAGGCCATAAACCTTGCAATTAGCATCACAATTTTATCTCAATTTCACTATGTAAACCTTCATGTAATTAATTAATGTATTACCAGCTAAATAAAAAAATCTAAAATTAAAAACACAATAAATATATAGGTGAGTCATAATTAACCTTTCTCCTTTCAGGCCGATCAAAGGCACACTTTAGTTTACACTGTTCACACACCATCGGGGGACCCCATTTTTTCTCGGAGTTAACACAACGTTGACAGCGATTTCCAATGAAAGCAGCAAGTACACTGCAGTTTTCACATGCAGTAGGCTGCAAAGTAATATACTGCATTAAAAACATATCTAAGAAACATAATTCAATATCTTTATGGTTCATTTATATCAATTAAATATGTGATAGATGAGTAAAAAAACAAACAAATAATTATTATTAAGTACATAATATTACAGTCAAATACTGAGCTGTTTGTGAAATGTATTAACTCTTAATGTGCCATAAGGTTTTCGGAAAACTTCCACCTCAGTCCCCTAAAAATTTCCCGAACTGCGATCAACTGGTTATGAAATTTAAAAAATTGTGTAAAATCCATTTGTATTATTTTTGTCATACTGACTTCATTTTTTAGGCTAAGAATGGATATTTTACGCATCCAAAACACTTTCTTGAGTTAAACACTATGTTTACCTGTAGTTTAGTATAATAAAGTATAGGAAAATCGCATCTGCTAAAAAAAAAAAAAACACACAAAAAAAACTACTAAAAATTACCAGAAAACTTCGCAAATTGAGCGATAACACTAGCGCGGGCAATGGCCGTCATTGCCTGAAGTCGAGTACACCATTCAAGCATTGAAGAGTTTTTGTTACCGTGATCTCATTTCTAACGAGAGTGCTACCTAGGAACGCTTTACAACACTTTGGTAATAGGGGTCAGGAGCGCATTACAACACATTAAGAGTTAAAATCTTTGTGACTATTTATTGCATATTGAGCTAATTTAAATACCTAGACTTAGCAATTTCCATTAAACATAAGCACTAAGTTACATTTTAAATAAAGGTAGTGACTAAAACAGAGGTAGCTCAACTAAAATTAACATTTGCTAAGTAGAATTACATGAACTCATTTATTTAATTATTTTAGATATTAGAATTTTATTTACCTTTCCATAATGTTTAACATTTTGAGCACATTTGGCACATATAGAGCTAGTACTTCCTTTACTGTAAAGAATGAAACATTTTAATTAAGCTGAAAAATTTGGTTCTTACAATGAATATTACACTCAATCACAAGAATAGTGAATTTTAAAACCTGTGGTGTACCATCAGTTTTGGCATGTGTAAACCATGGAAGGGTACCTAGCAAAACAATAGGCTTTGAGCTGCTTTAAAAAAAAAAAAACTTAAAAAAAAAACAGCATCTTAGTTAGTGATGCACCCCAAATTTGGTTTTTAAAAAATGCAACTCCTATACATTAGTCATTAATATGCCCCCATCTCAATTCTTCTGAACAGTGAATGATGGATCAGTTTTAAATGATTGCACATAAAATTACACTGAACAGAGAATTGCAGTAGTCTTGTTCTATGCTGATGGACTGACAAACTGTCATTTTGATGTTCAATTCCTAGTTTAAATATTTCTTGTTTCATGCATGCCTTACATTTTTGGGTAAACAATTTTGAAACAGACTAAATTTATTTATACTGAATATATTATTTAACTTTTTTATTTTGTGGGACTGTATTTTCTTGCAATTTTATAGTGTCCAAAATTACAAAAAATTGATGAAAATATTTTAAAATAGTTAATGCCATTATACACTGCGGTAGTAAATTTGACATCCAAATGACTAGTATTAAGGGTTGATTTTTTAACTATCAACCAGGAAAATGTTTCTAAGACTACAATAATGTGATTGGTATGCCAAATGCTCATACTATGCTTTATACCATTCTGTTTTATAGCGCATAGAAAACAAATGATATGGAAAAGAAAGAGTTAAAGAGGGTAGAGTAATCCTTGGTGAAAAAGTCTATGCTGCATTTTGATTTGGTAATATTTTTTTAACTCTTCTATCATTATTTTCAGCAACAATGTACTTAGGGTCAAAGCCAAAAGATTTACAATGAACAAAGCAGAGTTTAAAGTCAAATATTCATGGATTTGCAAATAAAACCGCAGCGGTTTATGCAACACACTAATACGTAACACACAGCTGCAGTGTACATAGTACACGCCTTAAAAAAATTATTAGTATTCTGGTTTTATACCAAGTTAGCTTGATTTTAGAAAATTTTACCTGTTTTGCATAAACTCAGCCCTGCAGTAAGTGCACTTGACAGTAGGATAGTTATTTCTGCAGTCCTAGAATTAAAATAGGCAATTTAGCATAATCAACATGGTTACAATGAATTAATTTTGTAATAAAATAATATTGTTTATGATATATTCCTATTAAATTTGTTTACTATTAACATTAAAATATTTAGAATTAATTCAATAATATCCTTAGTTTATGCCTAAACTTTGTAGAGTTTACATAATAAATTAACATAATGTAACATGCGCAGACTTGCTGTAATTGGCAATTATTACCATTCATTTAATTTATTTAACCTCTTTATTTTACTTCACTACTTCTAGCTAGATCCTTTTCAAGAGTTTCATTCTTCTTAAGTATTGGCTGTGTTAAAAAAAAAAAAAAAAAANGGGGCGGTGAGGGCGGTCCGTCCCAGTCGGCACTCGTTTAAGGGGCGGTATTTGTGGGCATTCAAATCGTAAAAGCCATTTCTGACAACAACACTTTTTTCTTTTTGAAGGAGGAAAACCAAAGTTATATTCTTAACCTCGAGTCTTAATTAACGGATTCGCGCAACATGTGTTTGATAAAATAGTGCTTTTATAACTAAAGCAAAACCGTTCAAATATTTTAAATTGCTCAAAAAAGGTATCGATTTGTTAGGAAAATTAAGCGCTATGCATCACAGGTGGCGCTTTTATAAGAAAACTGCACACACACACACACAAAATCACCATGCTAGGTGAAATAATATATACCTTAATATCACTACAACAGTTCTTTTGCGTGGAATTTCGACATGTGCAGAATGATGAACTAAGAAGTGCGCAACATGACATTGTGATTCAAATATTGTGTTTAACTTGCAAGTAGAAATTTTTATTACTGTTTCAGATTTCAGAAAATTATTGTAATGTCACTTACTTAAAATTAAATTTATTTGTTTTTATTGCATTGAAGTAGAAAACATAATTATTTTTTTTCATTCATTACAGTTATTAATTAAAATATTTTCACCTATCCAATTAAAGTAACTTGTAAATAATTTGAATTCGTCTATTTTAAGGAAAATTAAGATTTTCATGTACATGAAAATGTTCAAATTTTAACGTTAATAAACACAATAACATGAATAATTTCGAAAAATTTCAAGCTTGTTGGAAAAATTGACATCTGAAGAAGTAAGTTGGATTTTTTTCAGTTCAATGCAATCTTTTTCTTTTCTATGTTATCTAAATATATGAGAACCCGTCATGTCTTAAAATTGATGCAAACCCATTTCATGGAACAAAGAGATATGCTAAAACAGACCGCTCTTATAGAGAGTTGGAGATATCAACTGAACGCCCAGTTAGAAGGAGAAAAAATGGGAAATTCAGAAGATGGGTTCTATCTTTAGAGCCAGAACTGTTTTTATCCATGAATGGAATTATAATAGCGAATCAAAGAACAAATTTCGTGTATGATATCATTTAACCTCGATTCTATACTAAATGAAGAATATAAATTTCTATATTGACATTGATAAAGATCAGTTCAATATTGAAAGAAAAGGATCCAGATTTTATGGCTGTTAACAGGGCCGATCTTTGCAATTGCGAAAGAATTGCGCGGCGCCCAGTCTGAGTAGCGAAAAAGGTATTAATAAGGATAATAAGTTCAAATTAAGACAGGTGGCGCCTATGAAGGCGCGGGGCCCACTGCAGCCGCATAGGTAGCAGTGGCCTAAGACGAGCCCTGGCTGTACCTACACTGCAAGAAAAGACATTACCTTAGAAAAACAGGATGTGGGTGGGGAGAAGGCCCTCTTGATCTATTAAAATTAAGAAAACAAAATCTTGCAATATTGTCCATAGAACAAGATATGACAAGTAATTTAAATTTTGATAACAACATACACGATTTTTCTACTATGAAAGTTAGGTGAGTAAATATTATAAATATGTTTACATATATACTAAATTAAAGCATATTAATTGGTAAAGTTTTTTCATGTAAATTTGGAATTTGTTTCGTCTCATTGAAAGGTGGGGGGGACGATCTGCGACTTCCAATAATTTTCTTGTGGCCTTTAAAAAAAAAATCATGTTAAGCCTGGTCCCTATTGGAATTCAGGACGTGTTAGCGCATTTTCGTATTATGTATCAGTACTTATGTTAGATATCAGAATTATGTAGTTATCAGTAATTGTGTTTAGATTTTAGACATATTTTTATGAATATTCTTGTGTAATGAATATACCTGACATTTTTTTTATTTAAAAGTCATTTCTTTACATTTTAAAAAAATTTATTTTCTCTTTAATCTAACTACAAGTCACCACAAATGATGACGTAAAACTCTCTAAACTTTTACACATATTCTAATGACGTCAACTAAAAAAAAACAACTAATTCTTTTGCACCCTTTCGCACCACTCTTCAATGCTTGAAGGGTTACGTATTCCACTTCCGGCAATGGCGGCCGTTCCCTGCGCTAGTGTTACCTCTCGATTCGAAATATTTTTTTGTAGTTTTAACGGGGTTTTTTAACGGATCGAGTAACTGAGTGTTGATGCACAAATGGCAGGTCAGGACATACAAAAAACTTATATACCTCATGGGTCTAGGACTTATGGATGCCGAGATCAAGGGTGATGACAGACGGACAAAACGGGTGCAATAGCGCATTCGACTTCTCGAAAATGCGCTAAATATCCTGTATTTTTATAAATACATGTATATCATCTTAAGTGGATTCTTTAATTACTGCTTCCATAAATAGGGCATGCAATGAAGTGCTCCAGACCTTTATATCGATTCAATTATAATTATTCATTCATGTTTATTAATTTTATAAAAACCATCACATGATAGACTTAAGTGGCCGTCCATAAATGACACGATTTCTGCTGATTTTCACTCCCTCCCCCAATTGTCACAAAAACTTAGACCGCTTCTTCAATATGATGTCACAAAGCTCCCCCCCCCTCCATAAAAACCGTATTTTCTATTTGAAAATGAGCATGTTTCAAATCAATGTTTTTGTCCATTAATTAATATACTTTTTAGTGTAAGGCCTGTACTCTAAAATCATAACACACGTGAAGCCATGTAAAATGTAATTAGATAAAGTGTCGGTAATTAGATATTTAAATGGAACTTTTATTTTAATTTGCGTGTTTAGATGTGATGTCTATGTGTGATCTCCACCCCCAAGGTGCATGGCGTCATTTATAGACGGCCTCGAAAAGGGCGGCCAATTGGAGACCGCCCCTGGCTGCAAAACTTCTAGCTACGCCCCAGTGTTTGCCTATTGCCCCAAACGGTATAATTTTTATCTTGACGTTACCCCCAATGAGTCTGCATAACCCCCAAGAGTTCCCTTTATACCCCAAATTTGATAATTTACCTGTTTACTGACCCTTGATTTAATTAGAACTCTTCGCCTTGTCACTACTTAAAGGCAAAGGTCACAATGGATACCCTAATGTAAACTTGAAATTATTTACTGTGTATATAATAGTGTATACTCAAGACTCACAAGAAAAACTATTGTTTATGCCTATACTATACCATGGTTACCATAGACTATGTAAATGTATTTTTAAAAATTATAAAAATAGTATATAATTTGGGTGTTAATTTTGGTTAATAATTTATTAGAATTAGTAATTAGATCTATTTAACTATGCTATTATTTTATTTTATACCTAGTACCTACTTTCAAAGTAGGTCATGATTTTGATACTACTACTACTACTAAATACTACTAACTTTACTAAAGACTAAAGTCTTTACTTTAACTTTTTGTTAATTTTAGTTTTAGTCAATTTAAATTTAGTGTTGACAGTTTTATTTATCTCAACTATGACTATGAGGAAGAAACAATTTAATGCATTCATTATTAGTGTACATGTTTGGGCCGAGATATTGCCATTATTTAAATTTAGCCAAGCACATCAAAAACATTGATCTACACAACAGTTTGTTAGTGTTGACTAAAGAAGAACTTTGAAGAAATAAACTTCAAGTAGTTCAAGAAGGGCGGTTTGAATTAAAAATTAAATTTAGAACCTTGCACAACTGTTCTCCTTGAGAAAGTTCATCAAAGGGATATCTCTTGTGACATTTTGTGCAAGAAAATAATGCTGCCATTTTTACTTTCACAGCATTATCGATACCATAGAAATATTATTTTAAATCTTGAATCGTATGACCCTTTTAGTAGACGCTCTCTGTCACTACAATAACAGGTTTTAATCTGGATGGTAAACGGAAGTAGAATCTCACTGCGCATGCGATTAGAGATTTTTATAGCTGGACTAGATATTATATATTGTTTTATTTTTACAAATTAATGCATTTTTTTCTTTATACATTAATTTCCACGCTATGAACTTTAAAAAAAAAATCTTTCAGATTCAAATATAGATCTAGTTTCTTAAGAAAAATTATAGGGATGGAAAATTCAAAGTAAGAAATTTAAAAATTCAGGAGCTGCCAAGGACGAACGAAACAAGTGACTGTATCAAGCTTCCCAGAGGCGTAGCGTGGGTATGTGCCGCCCGCGACAGAACCCTGGTTTGCGACGCTCCTTCCCCCATAAAGTACGTTGAAACAAAGAAAAAATATTTTATATTGTAAAGCAATAATAAAGACACTATACATTTTAGGGAAGCATTACTCGAACACTGGGATTAATTATGACAATTTAAAAAGAACATTCAAATGAATGATTTTATATAAGGGAAGGTAGATTCAATTGTCAATAGAATTTAAAAAATATAACAAATTAAATATACTTGCATTTTTTTTTACCCGCGAGGTAAAACTAAATAGTCGTTGCTTTATAATGTGGTGTGAGAAAATTTTAACTTAAATACTTTAGTTCGAAGGCATAATCTCAAATTTTAGTACATTAGCTTGTGAACGAAAATCATACTTGCAATTGGAAATACTCATAAATTTCTAAATTAATCTCATTGTATGAATAATATCTAATTTTTAAATTTTTTTTACATAACAGGGGTAAATAATTTATTCAATCGCCTAAAATGTCCTTTCTAGCTCTTTGACTGCTGATGCAATTAAATTACAAAAGTTAAAGATTCCATTAGTTTCTCTTTTAGTAGCACTGCAACAAATTATTTTTTTAGCATGATAAGTTTGTAAATTATTTCAGGCATCTTTGACTTCATAAAGTATATGTTTTCCAAGGCCTAAATAAATTAGAATAGGAAAAGATTTGATTGTGACAAGCAAAAATCCTGCGCCTGTTCTTGTGTTTAGCTTTTCGTCTGCCTCTGTCAGTTTTTCTATGGCTTTCGAATTAACCTAAAATCATTCATTCTTTTTAATGCCATATTTGTATCCGTAATTTGATCTTTCCAAAGGTGTTTGGACTTGTTAAAGACTGTGTACAGTGGCGTAGCAAGGGGGGCGGTCCGCCCCGGGCGGCACTCATTAAAAGGGCGGCACTTAAAGGCATTATAAAAAAATGGCCATTTCCGAAAACCGCCCCTTTTCTTTTGAAGAGGGAAAACCACGGTGAAACAAAATGAATCTTAATTTTGGGTTTTAATTAACGGATACGTGCAAAATTTAATTCATTACATAATGGTTGTTGTAACTAAAGCAAAACCGTTAACAAAATTAAAATCACTCAAAGTAGGTAACGATTTGTTTGGAAAATTTAGCGGTATACGTCACAGATGGCGCTATTATAAGAAAACTGCACATAAAACAACACATTACCGCTGGTACGAAAATGTGTAATGTTAATATCACCATGACAGTTTTTGCGTGTGAATTTCGACATTCGCAGAATGATGCGCTAACAAGTACCTACATGACATGGTGGTTCGAATATTGTGTTTAACTTGCAATTATTAAATTATATTACTGTTTCAGGTTTCATAAAATTATTGTAAGGTAACTTATTAAAATTAAATTTATTTTGTTTTTATTGCATTAAAGAAGTACATATAGCTTGTGTTTTTCATTAAAATAATGTTATTCATTTAAAATTAACGGTTATTCATTTCTCCGTTAATAAAACAAATTAGCATATATAATTCCGAAAAAGACATACTTAAAAATTTCAAAAGTTGACATCTGAAGTAACTAGTAAAACGACATCAGATGCTGGGATTTTACTTAGTTCAATGCAATCATTTTCTTTTCTATGGTATCTCAATTTATGGGAACCCGTCTTTTTTAAATTAATGAAAACTATGCACACCCATTTCATGGAACAAAAATATGTGCTATTACAGAACGCTGTTACAGAGACTTGGGGATTGTAACTGAACACGCAGTTAGAAATAGACAAAATATGAGTGGAGAAAATTCAGAAGAAATTGTTCTATATTTAGAGCAAGTAGTACAACGAGAAATGTTTTTATCAATAGATTTCATAATAATTAAATAAAAAAATCATTTTTCTTGTGTGATCATTTAAATATGTTTTTAGTTTAAGGCTGAACTCTAATATCGTAACACGTTGAAAACCATATAAAATGTCATTGAATAAAATATCGGTAATCATATATTTAAGTGGAACCTTTTTTAAGTAGCGCGTTTTGAATAAAGTCAAATGTGTGACCCCCCCTTCTCCCGATGCGTGACGTCATTATTGGGCAACCCCTAAAAGGGCGGCATATTGGAGACCACCCCGGGCGGCAAAAGCTCTAGCTACGCCACTGCTTCAACTTCATGTTCTCGTAGCACATCCACCACTGAACATTCAACTTCATGTAGCACATCAACCACTGAACTTTCAAGTTTTGCAATCTCGCCACGTCATTTGCTGCCCATCCCAAAACAAGCTAAAAGAAAACGTATTTCCAAACAAATAGGAAAAACGGCTATTTTGACTTCTTTGCCTTATAAAAATCTTTAATGGAAGCCAAAGAAAAAAAGAATCCAAGAAAAACAAAATCTGTCAACAAATCAAATGAAGACACAGCATGCCTCTATCGTGAGGAGCTTTACTCCAGCAGCACAGAGAGTTGAGTCTTATGTGCTGAGTGCAAAAGATGGGCCCTTGTGTAGGCATTGATGAAATAAACAAAAAAAACTGACTTTTTGTGTGAGCTATGAACTAGCAGTGATAAATCTTTTTTTAAAGTTCTTCCTTTGACCCCGTTTTGCCCCATGCTTGGGGTAAAATGGGTTTTTTATGTTATTTTTTTAAAATTTCAAAAAATCAATAAATTTACATCCATTTGACTTGTTGATTTGTTACAATGTTGTCTATGTTGTATTTTGATGTCTCAACATTTAATTTTAATCATTTTATTTAATTTTGTTACTTTAATAGGGTTTCATTCTTAAGTACCCCATTTTACCCCTGTTTCCCCTACATATAAGTGAATAAAAACATGTTTTTAAACACATTTTTTAATTTAATGCACTACATTCTCTTTTGGGTTGAGCCGTTAGGCTCTTAAAACCCGGTTCAATTTTTCGCAGGCGAGCCTCATCATTCGGGCATCGCCATAGAGGCAATCCTCAGCAGGTACCGCAACTTCACCACCTAAAACCCCGTCCAACTCGGGGCAACATTCTAGTACGCGGGCCACCGTCTCCTCGGGGCAGCTACACAGCCGACAGGCCAGTTCCCTTCTGTTTTCAAACTTGTAAAGGTAGCTTCGTATTGGACAATGGTCAGTTCTCATTCGTGTTATGAGCGTCTGACTACTACGATCAAGTTTCCACCAGGCATCGCTTTTGTCCGGTCGCGGCATTTTCTGGTATACCTTTCTGGCCGTATTCCCATTTGCCCAGCCCTCAAGCCATTTCTCACGGAAATGGTCTTTTAGCCACGACTTGACCCCCAGTTGGGTCAAGGGCTTATCGGGTTGGGGCTGAGCTGCTCCTGCCCTGGCCAGTGCGTCGACCCTGTCTGATTGGGCCGTTCCGCAATGTCCGGCAATGTACCGTAGGACTACTTTGCTGCCACGTGCCAGGAATTCACCTACTGTATCCAGAATGGCACTCACCGTCTTAGCCTCCAGAGAGCTTCGACTCAAGGTTTCGAGCGAAAACCGAGAATCGGTGAAGACTACGACGGTCGGGAAACCTTTTCTCTTCGCTAGACTACGGCGCACTTCCTTCAGACCCCTGTGAATCGCTTCCAGTTCGGCTTCATGACTACTGTTAGTAGATCCACACGGTCCCGACAGTTTGACGCTGTCGGGTCCTGGTTGGGGGTATTGAATTAGCACACCGTATCCACTTTTGCCATCTCTCAAACGTGAGCCGTCAGTGAAGACTTTTACCACGCTGTCTCCATAGGCCTCGATTGTGCGCAGAGTCTCGTCTCGCAGGAGCTCGACGGGACCTGCCCGTGTCACCGCGGTATTTGCCAGTGTCAAACGTATTTCAGTCGGGTCAAGACTTTCATGTGGTCTTCGAGCAGGGACCAGTTGCATTCGTTCCCTGTGCTTGGGTAGGGGGACTGATTCATCTAGTTCGTAGACCGCGTCCATGAAGGAGGGTCGCTTCAGTCTTGTCCGCTTAATCCATCTGTCTTGTAATTGGTAGCAGGGTTCGTCATGCTCCAACCTACGGTATCGCTCCACCGTAGTCATGATTGCCTTTTCTCGCCTTATCGCCAGGGGTTCTACGTTTGACATAATTTCTACCGCGGCGGTGGGTGTGGTACGTAACACCCCGCAAACGAACCGTAGAAATTGGTTCTGTAATTGGTCCAGGCCCTCTAGAGCCGTACGGCTCGCAAAGGCCTGGACCGGGAGGCTGTAATCAATAGCACTTCTCACGCTACCAAGATAGAGAGCTCTTAGTAGTCTTGCGTCCGCGCCCAAATTCGTGCTAGCCAGTTTCTTCACCAGGGACAATTTAGCTGTGGTCTTAGCGCATAATTAACGCACTTGTTATGCATCTGGAGTTTCTGATCCAGTTTTATACCCAAGTACGTTGGTGTCCGATCCCAACTTAACCTCTTTCCGCAGATCTGAAGCACCACCTCATGCTTCAGAGCATTCCTTCCATTAGTGAAAATGGAATGGACCGTTTTTTCCGTATTTACTTCTAGGCGCCATTGACTAGCGTATTTTTCAATACGGTTCAGATCATGCTGCAGCCGGTTCTGCAGTGTTGCGACGTCTTTTCCTGAACTCCATATCACCAGATCGTCAGCAAACATAGCATTCTGGGACTCGAGAATGCTTTGTAGGTCATGGACGTAGGCTAGGAACAATGTACAGCTAAGCGCTGAACCCTGTGGGAGCCCATCTTCCAGTCGAGCCTCGCTGGATAGCGCTTCTCCAAGCCGTGTCTTAATCGTTCGGTCCGTGAGGAACGATTTTATCCAGCTGTACACTTTAGCAGTGACACCTAGCTGCTGCAGTTTGTATAGTAGTCCTCCACGCCACACCTTATCGTATGCTTGCTTTAGATCGAAGAACACCGCAACCGTGTGGTTCTTCATCTGAAGTTCGTTTGTCATGGTCTGAATTAAGCGTAGTGCTTGGTCCATCGGGTTGCGTCCCTTGCGGAACCCACCCTGTGCCTTCGGAATGCTTTTGGTCTTTTCGAGGTACCAATAGAGCCGTGCGTTCACTAACCGTTCTGCCACCTTTCCCAAACACTACGTGAGGGAAATGGGCCGGTAGCTGGACGGGTGTTCGCCAAGCTTACCTTCCTTATGTATTGGGGTAATTATGGCCTTTTTCCACAGCTTCGGCAGTGTACCTGAAGTCCAGGTTCGGTTGATAAAACTCAGTAGTTTTATCCGGCCTGTCTTGCCCAGATGTTTGAGCATTTCATTGTGAACCTTGTCTGGCCCTGGTGCTTTGCCAGCTTCGCACTTGTTGAGTGCGGTTTGCAACTCTGTCATCGTGAAAGGTGCTGCGAAAACCTCGAGTTGGGGGCCCCTGCTTTGTCTCCTGGAGCCCTCCTTTTGCATTCGGTCAATATTTTGGCTAAAGTCAGATCTGGCGCCTTTTTTATTCACCTGGGCAAAGTGTTTGTTCAGCGCCAGTGTCTCGCTCTCGGCCTCGTACCTTCGCCAATCGGCCTTGTGGAATTGCCAATGCCTTCTGTCAAATCGAGGTTTGTCCGCATCAATCACAAACTCAACCAGTATTGGGAGGTGGTCGCTTCCAACCTCTTTCAGTACTTCCAGTCTATGCCTGGACTCTAGGTCCGCTGAGATAAGCGTTAGATCTGGGCGGGACTCCGTGCTGTGTCCCGTGTGCAGCAGCGTAGGCTCGCTGTGCTCGTTTTGCAATCTGATCAAGTTCGTACCAATACAGACATCCTCGATGTATCGGCCCGACGCATTCCGCTCGGTATAGCCCAAGTCGGGGGACTGTGCATTGAAGTCCCCTGCTATTATTGTTCGACTTATTATAGCGTGACGTCTTCCCCAATTGGAAGCGTCATTGGGTTCCTGTGCGTATTATATACATTCGTTATTGTAAAGCCAACATCGCCTTTGTACACTCTTACAGTTAGGGTGTCAGTGTTGCTGTAGCATTTGGCTTCGAGCAATTCCACCGTTACATTGTTCCGGACCGCTGTGGTAAGGCTCCGGCATCGCCGGTCGCACTTGCAATGGTATAGCGAATAACCAGTTATGTGAAACGGCTTACCCTTCAGAAGCGTTTCTTGGAATAATGCTACATCCACATTCCTTTCGTGGAGTAGTTTGGTTACTTCGTGCGCCTTTTGCCTTATAACACAGACATTCAATTGTAGCACAACCAGGGCTTGGTAAGGATGGCCCTTCGCACCCGTACCATGACGGTCAATCGCCGGTTGACCGATAAGACGTGACCTGTCGTCCGTCGTCACGCCTAGAGGAGTGGTAGCCAACCCAGCCAGCTTCACCGTCCGCTGGAACGTGGGGGTTTAGAAGGCCCATTCCGGGGCCTGCGTTTTTCGAAAATAGAACCATAGAATATGAGAGGGGGTAGGCAGAAATCTTCAACTCATTAAGGGCGATCCGTGTGCGCTTCGCCCCTTGCCCAGAGAGTCTTCCGGTCTTCGGCGTTCCAAGCCGGGCATTGTTGGGTATAGGCCTGTTCCCGTACCCAGCACCGGACCTCACGGTGAGGTCTAGCCCATCCTTACGTTTTTACGAAAGGTCCCGGTGCTTATGTTTGGCAATGGCACCGTGGTTATTAGTTTCAGGTCGCAGTCACTTCCGCTTCCTTACTCATCCCCCAGGCCACGGAGAGGCAAACCACTTCTGGGGGATTTAATGCACTAAAATTGGTCCGTCAGTAAATTACGTCCCACTCTAGAGGGAGTGTAAGAAAGTGTGACAGTTTGTGATAGGGGCAGTTGGTGTCCGGCCATGTGTGACGTCACAGTGTTTTATATTAAATTTTAATTACTCTGGTAATTAAAAAAAAAATGTTTGAAAGCGAGACTTACTTAGGGGGGATGGGGAAGGTGAGATTTGTGATAGGGGGGGGGGTCAAAGATAGCGTGACGTACTTTATGGACGGCTCCAAAGGACAACATATTCTTTCTTTTTCATTATTTTATTCTTGAGAAAATTTAATGTGTCCCGCCCATAATTGACTCACGCTTCTACAAAGGGGGAGGGGAAAAAGGTCCCATATTTGTGATTGGGCGGGGGAAGGGTGTTTTAAGAACTGTGACGTCGCAGCGCAATTTTAAAGTTACACTAAATATTTAATTGCGTACACTTTATTTAATGACTTTATACATAGTTTCACGCTTTTTACGATATTAGAGTGTACCCTTACACTAAATACATACTTAAATAACGAACAAGTGTTATAAAAAAATGCTGATTTGCTAATAAAAAGGAGACTTATTGATTTGGGGTGGGGGGCGCACACCAGAGTAAGTGTAACGTCTTATTGGAGGGGAGGTCTAATTTTTTTGGACGACGTGTGACGCAGAAGGGAGGATGGTTAAAAATTGGTCAAATTAGCTTTACGTTATTTATGGAGGAAGGCTCCTTTTAAAAAATACTTATACTTACCAATTTTTAATTTTTTAAAATTACAATTTGTAATGAGAGCTCAACTTCAAAATACAATTGTTTAAAAATGTATTATTTCGCTACGAAGCAAGTATCGGTAGTTAATATTAATTTACTAGTTACAAAGTAACCACGACAAAAATTACACACGAAAAATCAAATAACTTGAGAGACGTCTGAGCAATTTTAATGACATGTTGAAGTATTTTATTGTCAGCAGGTGTCTGCAAAATTTCATCTCAATCGAGTAATGCAAAGTGCATCAAAGTAACTTATATAATTGCAAGATTTGACGCTAACATGTAGACATTAAAATAGCAAGTTAAACCTATTAATTATAATTTTACAAGTGCAATACCCGTGCTGCCGTGCTGCGGTACGGGGTCGGCATAACAAAAATATCAATACTTTCATATTCTCCTCTTTACCCAGGTTGAGTCATGATAATATTGATATTGATGCTGCCACTACCAATGAAAAGTAACCTTTAAAAGTTCACAAAGGTGCCTCTCTGCATAAAAATAATAGTGCCACCATTAGCCTGAATCTTAACACAGTCACAGTGCATACATTTCTTATTGACATCGTTTCCTTTTCACAAATTATTATAAGTATATATATATATATTCAATGAATTATTCAATATAACACATTACGTCACAGTCACAGTGAAACTAAATCAATCAATCAAATTCCTTACTATTATAATTACAATCAAGTTCTATAGCTAAAAATAAAAACAATGAATATGAATCCTCACAACATGGTTAAACAAAGTCATGAACACCTAAAAAAGATTCACAAAAAGGCAACCCTAGATAATAGTATTAAATGATAGATAAGGGACTAGAAAGCTATGGACAGTATGGAGTTGAAGGAAAAAATGAAAAATGTTAATTGCTTTGGTCAACACAAATAATAGTCAAAAAACAAGTAAAGCTATTTACTGAGCTATTACAATAAATAAATAAAATAAAATAATTGATTTATGGGGTTGAAAAACTTTTGATTTTATCATGATTCTAAAGCCAGACTTATAACTGACCTTACCATTTAGAGCCCCTGTTATTCTTAGAAGTGTCCCGTGTCCATGATAACAATGTTGACATCAATAGAAGACATATTTTTCCGGAAATAATTTTTTATTCAACAATTTTGAAGTTATCTTCGTACAATAAATATAATTTAAAAAAAAAAAATAAACCTGTCTGACAATGACAAATTTAATCAGCAAATAGCAAGGAAATATCGTAGTAATTAAAACCATAAAACTAAACAATAATAAAATGAAAATATGGATATCAAGTATTTTAAGTCTACAACTCTACTTTGCAATCGTGAAGTGCTGGCTGAGTGGTCAAGATGCTGGGACTATGAACGTAAGAAGTTGTCAGTGGTTCAAAACAGGGTCTTTCAAAGGTTTATATTTATGTTAAGCTTCGTTTAAAATAATAATTATATACAATGTCTATCTTAGGATTAGGAAACAATACATAGGAAACTAGATATCTAGATTAAAATACATGATGTTAGACAGAATGCAGTTGGAAATTAATGGTAGAACAAGATAGTTTGCAGCCGGGATTAATTGTAGCATTAGGGGTTAGCAGCCGGACTAATGATAATGGTAGAAGTGAGCAGCCGGGAGTAAGTAGTGGCAGTTTGCAGCCGGGATAAAGAATAGGGGGAGTTTGCAGCCGGGATTAAGAGTAGGTGGGGGAGTTTGCAGCCAGGAGTGGAGTCTGCAGGAGTCTGCAGCGGGACCAATGGTAGGAGGGAGAGTTTGCAGCCGGGAGTAATGGTAGGAGGGAGAGTTTGCAGCCGGGAGTAATGGTAGGAGGGAGAGTTTGCAGCCGGGAGTAATGGTAGGATGGGTGTTTTGCAGCCGGGTTTAATGGTTTTGCAGCGGAATATCTCTATTTTTCTGAGAATAGCTAATACCTGCCCCGTGTACTGCCATAAAAGAAATTTAATTAAGTTGAAATTCTTCATTTATAATCCTAGACGGCATAGTATTATACACGAATATTTCCTTGCATAGACATGTAACTCATCACCTCTTTCTTTTCATTTATACTCGTTGTACTTCTTGCTTTAAAGATAGAACCACGTCTTCTGAATTTTCCCCACTCATATTTTTCTCCTTTTAACTTGGTATCTAGTCGATATTTCCAACTCTCTGTAACAGCGTTCTGTATTAGCACATATCTTTGTTTCTTCAAATTGGTTTGCATTAATTTAAAAAAGACGTGTTCCCATAAATTGAGACATCATAGAAAAGTAACAGATTGCCATGAACTGAGTAAAATTCCAGCATCTGATCTAGTTATACTATGTACTTCAGATGGCAATTTTCCCATAAGCTTAAAATTTTTAAGTATGTCTTTTTCGGAATTATTTATGTTATTGTGGTGTTTATTAACGAAGAAATGAATAATCGTTCATTTTTAATGAATAACCACATATTACTGAAAAATACAAGCTATAGCATATGTGTTACTTTAATGCAATTTTTTTTAAAAAGTAAATTTAATTTTTAATAAGTTACCTTACAATAATTTTATAAAACCTGAAACAGTAATATAATTTACTACTTTCAATTTAAGCTCAATATTTGAACCAATATGTCATATAGGTACTTGTTAGCGCATCATTTAGCGAAGGTCGAAATTTCACGCTAAAACTGGCGTGTGATATTAATATTACATATATGCGGGCCAGCAGTCATGTGTTATTTTTTGTGCAGTTTTCTTATAAAAGCGTCGTCTGTGACGTAGACAGCTTAATTTTGCTAAAAAATAGTTACCTTTTTTGAGCGATTTAAAATTTTTAAATTGTTCTGCGTTGGTTATAACAACCACTATGTAATCAAACAAATGTTGCACGAATTCCTTATTTAAACTCAAAATTGATATTCTTTTTTTTATATACCTATGGTTTTCCTCCTTTAAAAGAAAAGGGGTGGTTTTCGGAAATGCCTGGGTTTATTTTTTCTAATGCCCAGAAATGCCACCCTTTGAATGAGTGCCGCCCGGGGCAGACCGCCCCCTCGGCCCCCCTAGCTACGCCACTTATTGCTACCGCTATAGTGCGGTTTCTTTGAGGGGTCGGTGAACAGCGGTAAATTATTTCATTATTTCAAAAAGAAAACCCTTGGGGGTAATGCTGAATCATTGCGGACATATAAAATTCGCTTGAATCCGCTCCCACTATTAACTTTTTTTATTTAGAAAACAAAATATTTAAAAATATTATTTTTAAAATGTAATTTAAAAAATCCCTAAATTCACTGATGATGGGCATTCCGTAATACAGAGATCGGTGAACAGGGGAATTCTTGGGGGTAATACAGACTCATTTGGGACAAATAACATCCACTACAATTCATTTCATACATTAAAATACGTCATGTGTACGAGTACACTTGGAACATATTCCCATTGTTGAACCGGTTCCTTCAAGAAAATATATATACATATTTTTTTATATAAATTTGACAATTATGTAGATTTCTAACCTACTTACTATACTAAGATACCTAAATGAACCCTTATTTCATTTATATTGACACGAGTGACACTAATCATAATCATCATGACTTAATTGTATCAAGTATCTTTTCTATGACATTTAAATTACTACCTTAAAAACTGAGCTAGGAAGAAAAGTTGTTTTGTGCTTACTCGAATTGCGGTGTCAGAATTGCATTCAATAAAGTAAATGAAAACCTTGACTAATTTTAAATGGGCACATTTTTCATTATATCTAGAATGGACAGGAGCGTTAGACCAAAAACCAATCAAACAAATAGGCTATATCAAACTTAAAACGTTTATAATTTTATATGAAAATAAAATTTAAAAAATAAAATAAATAAATTAATTAATTAAAAAAAATAAAAGAAAACGGATATTCCGTGTCGTTTCGACTTAAATTTTTTTTTACACAATCCTATTCAGATCAAAAATTGGGCGACCCGTCAAAACAACCCCGGTCAAAACGGCCCCGGACGAAACGGCCCTGTCAAAACGGCCCCAATTCAAAGACTAACTTTAAATTTTTTAAAATTCTTAGTAGTTAGTTAACGACGAGATAATTGCCACCGGGGGTCCCCCCTTGCACCCTCGCTATGCCACTGATACTTAAGAAAAGACTAAAGAATCAGATGATGCGACATTTGACGCGTTTATGTCTTTCGCCTCCTGTTTCCCAACTCCAGTAAACCGAGGAACTTGTCATTCATTGTACATCTTCACGGATGTATTTACACAACTTCAACATCTTTAGGAGCCAAGTATTGGTCGTGGGATCTTGATAATAAATTAAATAGATGACGAGCCTGAGACAAAGATATGAGAAAATCTTAATGATGGTGAAAATTTTGTAATTACAGAAATTTAATAAAGAGCAATAAACTGTAATATTAAGTCCTGTGGAATTCGGATGTGTATTGAGTTGCCTGAAGAAACCAGTTAAACTTAAACCAACGCTAAAATTGTAATAAAGTGCAATATTAGATTATAAACCATGAATAAGCGAAGAACACAATGATCTTCTGTACAGAAGGAGCGTTTGTAAATTAATAAGACAATCCATATCAATAAGAAACAATTCTCATTCTTAACCCCGGTATATTACTCACCTAACGCTAGGTGTTTTTTTTTTTTTTGGACGCATATAAAAATTTAGGTCTGTTAACATTTAATCGTGAACTTTTGAAAATTAACGATTAATTAAATCGTTAATTTCGATTAAAGCCAAATAAAGTGAAATTTATAATGTCATAAGTGAGACTTATTAAACGTTCTTGTTAAACATCTAAATAATTCTTGAATGTTTCCTTTACATAGTATCTATTAACCAACTACGCAAGAAGACCAGTGAGTGGATATTATTTGGTTCAAGTGAAAGGCGACAATATAACCAGCCGAGCTGAACAATCATTCACATGAAACTGAAATAACTGATATGCGCAAAAAGGACTTGTCAGGGAATGACATTATCTGATATCGGTGTTCATTAAGTTTCCACCATTGTAGAGGGTTAATTGATTCTGGAACTTTCATCTCCTTTTTGTAACGCAGTAATTCATCTGAAGAGCTGTCGTCATTTTCTGTCTCTGAGTCAGACGCCATTACTGCCATTTCCTTAATACGCCTTTCATTTGGTTTTATAATTAGACGAAGTGTTAGAACCATGGTAGGCAAAGTTTATCAACATTTTGAACATTTCCGTCAGTCAATAGTTAATTACCAAGATGTTCGTCAGGAATTTTGTAATTATTTTAACTTTCGCTATTTTTAATCATTATTATCTTTCTTTTACTTTTTGACCTCCAACAATTTGTAAGTGATGGGTCGATTAATCGTTAAAAATAATTTAACCGTCAAAAATTTTAAACAATTAATAAAAAAATTAATTGTTAATTGCCCCTAGCCTAAGGGCGAAACTTTTCATTTTAACCGTCTTTCACCATTTAATCATGCTATTTATTAATAGAAAAAATAAAATTGTAGCTTTAATTCAGAGTGTAATTTTAAATATAATAATATCATGTTATATAAAAATGTTACATTCATTTAAAAAAAAGGAAAAAATTCTTAATTTTATTTATTTTTTTCACCACGAGGAGTATAGTTGACTCGCTAGAAGTGATGCGTTGTCATGGACGCTGAGCTGATCCTACTATAACCAAATCTTAAATTAAACGATTCGAGTCCTTATTATAATTGTTTATATTTAATCTAATCCAAAAATTGAGACTTCGACCAATCAAAAATTTATCGGTTGTTGAGGAATCTGCAAACTCCCGGATGATGAATTACAATTTAAATTTTCTGACACATAAGAGTGTATCGTGAATTTTAGTTATAATTGAATTGAATTGTTTAGCATAATACATCTTAATATTCTTAAGTCTCTTTAGTCTTTAGCATAATACTCTTTAGCATATAACATATTTCTCAGACTGAATAATTCACACTGTACGTAGGCTATTAATTAAAGGTGAGTAATTTCATTTTTAAATTAATTAAATAAGGATAATCCTGCAGTTTCTGTCAGAAGTCAGAAGGCTTCAGTTCAGTAGTGGCAGTAGTAGTCTCAGTAGTCAGTAGTCTACACATCTATACTTATACTATACTATAGTACTATAGTCTATAGTCTACTATATGGATAGATTATTAAGAAATTAAGGGAAAAAAAAAAGAAATATTGGCTAAAACCTATATCTCTGACCGGAGCGGCGCGTCTCTTCCCATTGCTATGAAGGATAGTTGTTATTTTAATTTTAGGGTTTGGGTTACGGGTTAGGTATAGCTTTAGAATTTTCGGAAAATTCACGGGGCTCACACTATTTTTCCGGGCTGGTGACGTGCCATAGCAACGAGATGGCCGCCGATAAGGTCGGCCCGGTCGGAGATATAGGTTTTAACTAAGGTTGTTAAGACCGCTCGTTTTTGAGGACCGGTTAACCATTAAAAAAAGACCGGTTAACCGCTCGTCCTTATATCCCTAATGTTTAGAGAACTATTAAGAGAATGTTATCGCCTCGCGTTGTCTGATGGCATCAAAGCCCGCTTCCCCCCCGCTTGCGTTCAGCTCTTTCCGCATTGCCCTCAATTCATAGCATTGCATTTTTTTAAATCCAAAAAATTAACTAAACATTGATGGTTAATTGTCTTTTTTATATTTTATTTTGAGGACTTGTAGTTCACCGGTCTAAATAAGAGGACAGGTTCAATCGTTCGTTAAAATTAGAAGTATTTTTCATAAGTTTCAAAAACCAACGCCTCGCCCCGTCCGTTGTGGGTCTAAATAAGAGGACTTGTTCAATCGTTCGTTAAAGTTAGCGAGGTATTTTTCATTAGTACCAACGCCTCGCCCCGTCCGTTTTGACGTCATGTTTACCTTTCTTGTGTGTGATGCCGGTCAACTCGCGTATTAAAATTAATATTATAATAAAATTATAAAGCTACAGAGTAAACGTTTATAAAATGGAATTTATTTTTAAAAACATTATTTTTTAATCGTCAACTCGCCAGAGTAATTGAATTTTGCGATGCACACGTTCCCCCTCCCCGTTTTTTCTGTTCAAATAGGGTTTGAGTTACACTCGGCGTACTATTAATGTGGTAATCAAATGCCTTTGACTAGCAGGAAAACTGTCACTAAAAGACCGAACTCGAATTTGTGGGCCGATTTATCTTTGCTACGTCTTTCAAATACCTCTCGTAATATAGGTACATGTACTTCAATAAGCGGCGTGCGCCGATAAGTTTTTGAATGCCTGAACTGAAACAGACTATAAACCGCTGATCAGAAAATGCGGATAGGTCACGGGGTCATATGCTTTTACAGCTTTCTTTGTCTTTATAAGAAACAGACTATAATTAATAAAACTATAAACAGTTTCGGCCTTGACCGTTGTTGACATCAAACGCCACTGTGTTAGATCTCGTCACAGTCGCTCGCCAGCTAATCAGCTGGATTTTGGTATCGCTTTTACTCACCGCGACAAAGCGAGAGGGAGAGGCGTGAGGCGTGTTGTTTTTTCACCAGTTTTTTTTTTACTACGTTAGTATGTTAGGTTTTTTTTTTTTGGGGGGGGGGGGGTTACACGGTTTTATGGTAGGCGGTTAACCGTTAGCAAGCTTAATTCTGAAATTATTATGGGGGAGGGGGTGAGTTGAGTCTCTATCGTATTAGTACCATGTATTTTTTTTATTACTAAGGTGCATGCGCTCATGGCATACGCATCAGTCTACAGCTGAATCCCGCTAGTGCTATTAGTTGTGAACTTCAGTGAAGCCAGGCTATAACGCGTCAGTCATGTACGCACGCTTACAGCTAGGAGACTGAAGGCTTGAATGCCAACATACTTGTCAGCTGGACCGTGGTATCGCTTTTACTCACTGTGACAAAGCGAGAGGGAGAGGCACGATATCGCTTGTGTTGTTGTTTTTTTTACTACGTTACCGCTAGTTTATTTGTTTGGGTTTTTCTTCTTTGGTTAAGCGGTCCTACGGTCCTCAATAAAGAGGACCGATCCTGATCTGAGGACCGGTTAACCGAAAGACCGGTTAACCGTTAACAACCCTAGTTTTAACCGAAATATTTTCTCAAATCTTTAAGCGATCAAATTTTTAATTGATTAAATTTTTTCATGATTAATTAATTAATTTACCCTGCCCTAATGAAAATACACAGTAGTTTGTTGGGACGGTATTATTATTTTGTCTTTCTTAACAGCTATATTTTCTAAAGCGTTTTCACATTAAATTTATTTCACTGCATATTTATCATGAATTAATCTGAATTAGAAATTAGCATGCTTATAAAGAGGACCTACATTTTAGTATGTAGCCATGACTATAACTATAAGCTATGGTGTAATCATGGAGTTTAATGTCTGGAACTATTATTCATTATATACTTTGATAAAATCCGAGTTGACGTTCCCACCTTACATGGCCGCCATCTTTGATGTTATGCCGCGTACCCAAGAAATTTGGAAAATTCAACTATTAAAATTCTAAAACTAAACCTAACCCTAACCCTAAATTCACAATTATAACTAAACCTAACCCAAACCCTAAATTAACAAATAAAAATTCTAAATCTCATTAATCTAAACCTAAAAAGCAAAGGAAGAGAAAGCATAATTAATTGCTATATAACCCATTTGAGAACGATTTATCGGATTCAGCCTATACTTATTACTTTACTGCCTGTTTATTTTTATTTTCTTCCTTGTTTTTAAGAATCAGGGTACAAGTTAAGTTACTAAGAATTGTACTCCCTCCACGCCTCCACCCCTAACTTTTGACCTGCTGTTACTTCAGTGACATTCTATGCCTGCTAACTGGTGGCTTTCCAAATAACACAACAAATGTTTCCCTCTGGCCTTGAGTACAACACCTAATCAGATTTATTTGTATAAATCCTAATGTTAAAAATAAAACTTATAAGAAGAGGGGTTTACAAATTAAGAATGCTTAAAAGACACCCTGAAACTAGCCATGTTCTGAAGCCCTATCTCCCTCATATATTTTACACTTTCATACCCATGAGGTATTTGCTAAATTTCTGAGTACCATTGCCCGGTTTTAATATTCACCAATCTTTTTTAATTGAATATATTTTTGTTATAATTCTACATTTTATCAACTCTTAGTAATTTTTATATAATTTGAGGACACCCGCTTAAGTACCTAACTAGACAATAGTTAGGCGGCTGGGGTAATGCATGGAACCCCTATAGCCGTGACCTGTGACCGCTCCATCACTTGCCAACAGATCGTCTCTCATGGTCTGTGGACGCAATTATCTTCTGCATAGAAGGAGCGTCTGTATATCTAAGATAAGAAACAGTTTTTTTAAGTAAAAAAAAAAAAAGTACCTATTTAAATAGTTTTTTGCTCTCTTTGATTCAGTGTTGGGCTTGTGGAAAACAAAGACAATGATTTGCGACACAATTAACTTAAAAAAATTACATATCCTCTATGAAAGATTCATTTACCAACTTTAACGAAACAAGGTAACCAATTAAATTTAATCAAAACTGAAAGCTTAATTTCTGCATTTGTTTAAAACCTCTTCTGTACAAACTTAACTTTAAAACAGGAGAATTTTCTCAGTTCCCAAATCTTTCAAAATTGCAAAATAGAGATTACGATTTGAAGGCTTACTAGTAGGTTACTGTCAAAACTTAACATGTAATTTTTTAATAAGTATACGATTACTGTCTTATTCATTTTCCACAAAATGTTTAGTAAGTAATCTCTCATTCAAGGTATTCCTTTAAGTTTTATTAACTGCACTAATGAAACAATCTAGTGATCCTTGCAAACTTTCACTACTATTTTTTGCAAATAAATGAGGTCGATGAATGACACAATGTACTGAAATTTCATTTGTTACAGGTTGCTTTCAGTATGCCAGAAATTCAAGGGTATTTCTTTGTCTTCAAAAAACTTCAAAACATCTTTTTAATTAAAAAGAAATGCTTCACATTTCGTATCTTTTCCCAAATATTTAGATATACTTTAAATATTCAATGACACTCTTTTGTCGGCACTGTTTCTTCAAGTTACTCAATGGTGGATTTACCTATTTGCTAATCAAGTTATAGCTTAGAGCCCCCGCCTTCTTGGAAGCCCCCGGAATTTTTTTCATATCACTGACATAGAATATCTGGACTTCAAAAGTGCCCTCATATCTCAAATAGCCTAAGGCCTCATTAACTCAAATAGCCTAAATTTGGCCCAGAGCTCACTCATTCTCATATGTGTTGATACTCGTTTTAAATAAAATGCTACAGTAAAGCACTATTGAAAATGTTTGATGATAAGATACAATTAAGAAAAAATATAACTTCCAGACACATCGAAAAAC
The DNA here is from genome assembly GCA_002072015.1 of Radix auricularia. Taxonomy (NCBI): domain Eukaryota; kingdom Metazoa; phylum Mollusca; class Gastropoda; family Lymnaeidae; genus Radix; species Radix auricularia. The sequence goes on along the minus strand of MUZC01002090.1, from coordinate 373,111 downwards.
ACCCAACCTTGCACCCTTGTACATTCAAGTTAAAAACTTGTATTTTTATTTCCTACTTATTGGAATTACGCATTTCTCACGCATCAAGCTAGAACTTTCAATAAACCAAGTATTCTGATTGGTTATAGCTGTAGAAATTACCCCAGTTCTTCTACCTATTCTAGGTAAAACAACATTGTACTCCATGACTTGTTAGCACCCAAGATCGTATTTAAATTTTTGAAAAAAACAAACAAACTATTTTATTTATCCTAATTTATTTTAAATTCCATAACAATAAATTTTGATAATTATTTTATATTAAACCTTTCGCGGACCCCCTGACGTTGTTCAGGGACCCCCCAAATCAATTTTAATTTTCCACAGATCCCCTAAAAGGTACCGCGGACCCTCGGGGGTCCTTACGGACCACTTTGGGAATCACTGCTCTAAACCAATCAAGAAAAAATCCTCATTTAACCATTTTATTAAAAATTAATTTACCTTTTTAGAAAATAGAAACCTCTAACTTGTCATGTATGACCCATCCTTCCTAAGGCAGCCTGACATTTTAAAAAACATGTATTATTTAAAATTAGGGCTGGAGCGGAGCTGGATTCGGCCGGATTTATTAATTGAAATCTGACCCGAGACCGATTTGTAAAAATGCCCGGAATTCGAATTTGCTTGAGTCGGAGCCATTAAATAAATTAATGTTTATTAGGGCTGGTACTGGCAAAAAATGTTCGATTAATCAGGAAAATGTAATTGATTAATCGATTAATTTCAATTATTGATAATTTTTAAAGCACACATAGATGCCCTTAACTCATCGGTTAAGTCGCAGTAAGAAAAGTTTATAACTCCGAGAGGTAGAGGAGGGAAGCCAACACAGCGAAACAATTGACAAAGCTAATATTTGTACTGTAATTTTATGTTACAAAAAAATAACTCGTCAGTCAAAGGTGTCAGAATCTAAGCCCGCCCACCCCACCATTAATAGCGGTTTGGAAAGTTTCTTGACAAAACATGTCTTCAAGGAACAGACATTAATATTTATAAAAATCCACCCCCTCCCCCCAAAAATAAATAAATAAATAAATTTTCGCCCCCCCCCCTTTTTTTTCTTACACAAACTGAACTGAACTCTTAGTTTTTCTAATCAGACACCCCCCCCCTTTATTTTACAGTAGTTGGAACACAACAATATATAGTTTTATTTTTTTTAAAAAAATGACAGTACAATGTACCAAACCCAAAGGCTGCGGCTATTGGTAGCTGAGCTTCTAGAGAGCTATTGCTACTCGACTACCAACAGCCATTTCCACTTGTCGGCTATTGGTAGTTCACTATTATTAATTGTTAATAAAACTACTACTTGGTGATATTCTGAGTTTGATGTAATGTTTTAATGTAAAAAATAGCAACTAAACCTAACCCCGACCCTACAACTAAAAGCTCCAATTACATTGTAATTATAAAAATGTTTAATTGATTTATTTAGTTTTTGTCCCTATATTTAAAAATAAAAAAAATATTAATGTATAAATAGACAACCAATGAGACCAAGGAAGTTCGATGCAATTAATGAATTCTTAAAGGTTTTAACAGCAGCTATTGAATGCTGCTTTAATCCCACTGAATGCTAAAGATAGATGACCAGCAATAGCCGCAGCCGCATGGACCTACTATTTGTACTCAACTACCAATAAGACACCCCCAACCCGAATGTGATATTTTTACAAAGCCTCATTAAGCACTTTAAATAAACAACCCTTAAAAACGAAGTTTTTGAATAAAAATCCCATATATATGAGACATAACTTAAAGTATTGATTACGTTTAAGATAATGCACCGCGCGACAGACCCCTGAGAAAACGAGTACTGAAGCGAACCTCCAGTGACCCGTGGAGGTCAAATATAGCAGACGGCTACACATACTACATAGAGATACACTAAAATTTCGTTAATTTAATTAAGGTGCATCCGATCGATATGAAATTGTGATTCAATGAATTGTATGTGACATTAGTTTATGTGCAAAATTTCTGCTCGATAGGATCATGGGAAGTGGATCACTTTTTACGTGGACAGGCGGGACCACGACAGACAAGACGGTGAAGTTAATAGTTAATACATGTTTTAAGGGATTTAAAAACATTGTTATATTAAAAAAAATAGTAACCACACTTTGTGAGACCTACACCCAAATTACCCCAACAATATCTATTTTGATCAGGGGTGTACGGGGTTCAAATTTTTGAAATCCGGCTACGGCCGGATTTATTATGTGAAATCCGACCGGAGCCGGATTTGTGAAAATGGTTGGATTCCGGATGTTTGAAAATGGTCGGATTCCGGATTTTCCGGAGCCGGAGCTATTATATATTTTATGGTTCTACCGGCGAGCCGAATTTTTCCAGATTTCAGTAGTCGAATTCTCCAGGTGACGGATTTGTAAAAAAAAATTCGGATTCTGGATTTGCCGGAGCCGAATAATCCCCTAATTTTGATATATATTTGGAAATACCATTCTAGTCTATCTTGGTAAATTTGTACGTATCCTTTGCTGTGTAATTTATAAACAGGGAGGCTTAGTTTTCAGGGATCACAAAATGCCATAAATCTGTGCACCGTGTTCGGAGCCCCATAAAATTCCGTCTCATGTGTCCACAGACCTTGTCACTGCCTCAACTTCTCTTGAGTCTGCTCCTCTAGTGTTATTTCAGGCAGTGGGGGTGGGGGTAGAGGTGGGTGGGGTGAATAATAAACTCGGAATTTTGATCCGAAGCTTGTTAATAAACCGCAACTGANGGGGGGGGGGGGAATCAATGTAGGGATCAGTAAGAGTGGGCTAAGTCCTTATTGCCCGGCTCCTTGCTGGGATATAGCGCTATATAAATTATCATATTATTATTATTATTTATTTTATTATTATTATTATTATTTTTTTTTTGGGGGGGGGGTGTTATTATGGGAAGTTGAAAATATCTTTAATCAACAATCTCACTGATGAAGCAATTAAAAAAACCCAAACATTCTCAGATTACTGCTTTTCGCGAATAATTGTAAGTTTGAAAAGTGAACCTTAAGATTGTGCATGTTGAGTGGGTTACACACGGTAACGGTACAATGATATTGGCCAGGCCTAACAAACAAAACATGAAAGCTGTGGAGTCGATGTTTGTTAACCAAAAAGGTGAAAATGGTAGATGCCGTAACACGTGATACTATTACAACGTTGGGCAAGACTTTTTCTTGTAAATTATTTACATAACGGAGAAGTTTAACTTACTAATATTCAGCGATGCGGTAGTTAATAAAGGAGATTACAAATTGGAATATCTATGAAATCATTGCAAGAGTTACAACATTTAGTGGACGCCAATACAATGTTAATGTTAACCAAGAGGAAGGGCCATGCCATGGGTGCCCGCAGAACATTTTCTAGAGTGAGGGGCAAAACAATTTTAGTAATGTTTTAATGTAGTTTTAATTTACTGTGGCGTATTTTTATGGTGAACGAACGGGACAGGCCTCTAGTAATGAACGGCCTACTGTAGTAACAATTTTTTAAGTTAACAAAATATATGTATATTACAAAAATATTGCAAAATAAATTAAAAATACAATTTATTCTTTAAACAAGAACTGGAGTCATCTGTTATCGCTACCAAACATGTCTACAATTTTGTCCATAAATTCTTTTTTTTTGTACAACCCACACATACATTCATCTGACATTGTAGATTTAAGCCATGTTTTTACACGACGTAATGTGCTGAACGATCGCTTCACCCTACTTGTTGTCGCTAATAATATTAACTAAACTAGTTAGGCATACCTGACAACCGGATAAAACTTTGTAAACAAGTTGATGAAATCTTGGCTACTTTTGTATTCTCGCTTTTTCCAAAAATCAAACCAATTCAAGGCTTCACTTTCAAAATTATCAATGTGGTATACCCGATTAATACTAATAGTCCAAACTGTATCCTTAAAATGTTGACGATTCAGTTGACATATTTCGAAGGATGTAGCAGCGCTAAGTTATTTTGCGCACTGTTGGCTTCACAAATCGACTCTCCATTGAGCTAATTAGAGATTCGTAAGTATGGAATGTAAAATATTTGTCTGAAGTATTCTTCAATAATTATGGTTTCCAAATTACTTCGATGCTTTTATCTTCCACACTGTCTTGGGATGATCAATTCAATATCCACCTTCTATGCGAGTTGTACTGTTTTCTCAAAAATGTCCCTGAAATAGTTATCGGAATATCCTCGGTGAAGTTTTGCTACTCTGAGCAGGTTTTGAACTGGCTGTTGGACTTCTGGAAGAGCCTGAGTAACTGGTTCCAGTGTGGCACAGTACTGTGAAATAATATTGAGACAAAATTTAAACGTGCTGGACTTTGATGAACAATATTATTTATGTGCAGCTAGACGTGTATTTCCACTTGCATGCAATAAAAAATCTTCCATTTGGAAATAAATATCTTCAAATTTGCTAGAAAAATCACACTACTTTTATACTTGCTTTTCCATTTTGTCTCACACAGTAGAGGAATTTTGGGGACACAGGAGCTCCTTTTTTGGGCTTTCACAAAAAAATTGTAATGATTGTTTTGATAGTACCAATAGTATTTCGTATCACTGCAACATTATTAAGATAATTTACTACGAGATTCAATCTATGCGAGGCACAGTGAACAAAGGTAGCCTTGGAGTAAATACTTCGAATTTTTGCCAGAACACCATTTTCTTTTCCGGCAATAGTCAGCACACATCATAACCTTGACCAAGCAGGTTATTAAGAGAAGACCAAATGTTTTGCAAGTTTCAATCAGATATCGGGGCGGGGTCCATATTTTTCAGCGGAGAAAATCCAAGGAATTCCTCACAAATCACTAGACGTTTCTACAAACCGGACTATGATCGAGAATCCAACAGCATTGTTGGCAACTTTTACCATGTCTTTTCTCAGAGCTTGTTCAGACAAGTTGATCAAATCATTCTGCGTTCGGTGTGATATGTAAAGTGCAGCTGATAAAAATGTTATTAAAAAAAAATTACTGATTCCTCCCTCACTTCAATTTGCATAAAGTATCTTTACAACGAATTGCCAAATCATTTGTTCCGCAAAGTAAGATGGTTGAAATAATAGGATTCTGCGTTCGGTGAGATGTGTAAAGTGCAGCTGATAAAAATGTTATTTAAAAAAAAAATACTGATTCCTCCCTCACTTCAATTTGCATAAAGTATCTTTACAACGAATTGCAAATCATTTGTTCCGCAAAGTAAGATGGTTGAAATAATAGGATACAGTTTCTTTCTGTTTTCTTTAACAGTTCGTTTTACTGACTATCTATTAGACAAATGATAACCTATATTTGGATCTCTAATGGTTGACGCGAAGTGTTCAGTATCTTGTAGAGACCCTCGATGCCATGCTGAGCTTATATGGTGCATTCATTAAAATCTTAGTATTTTGTATTAAGGAGCAGTAATGAAAGCACCTTGGATTCCTCTTAAATCGGGTTGCGGAAATAAAACATGGAAATGCAAAAATCACCTTTTAACCTAGGTGAATATGATAACCTTAAAGTATACTGGGTCAGCCAAGATTCCCGAATCAACATTTTCCACTTTCATACATGTGGTGAGGCTTTTATGGATTAGTTAGTGGGACGTGGTGGTCGAGAGGTAGCGCTCTCGACTGTCATACCGATGGTCACGAGTTCGAATCCACACGAAAGTGAGGATTTGTTCTCGGGGCCTGAGGAGTCCCCGAGTCACCCAGCTCCGAATGGGTACCTAACTAGACAATAGTTAGGCGGCTGGGGCAATGCGTGGAACCCCTATAGCCGTGGCCTGTGACCGCTGCATCACTTGCCAACAGATCATCTCTCATGGTCTGTGGACGCAATTATCTTCTGCATAGAAGGAGCGTCTGTATATCTAAGATAAGATAAGATGCTCAAGATGACAGGAATCTTCGTAGTAGATTTTACACAGAGTCCAAAGTCATGTTAACCTAGTATCTCCAGTTTCAAGATTGTCGGGGTCTGGTTCTGGTGATAGCGTTTCTGCTGCTATGAACAAGCAACAGCAAACGTTTTTCGTTTTTTGCTGACAGGAGTTAAGTTTATTTCTTCAACATCTGGAATCGATTTTCCAATTACAAAAGTAAAAATAAACATTTTGACAAGTTTACACTGTACCTGGATAACGGGACACAACTCTGAAGCAATGAACTAACGTTTAAAACAACTTTATGACTCCAAGCATACGGTGATACATAAAACATGATCAATATAGAAAATATAAAAATTATTATCCAGTAAAGCGAGATCAGCATCAGCTTAGTTACTTTCTCTTTATTTTAATACATTTTTTGTCTATTTTCGTCTAATCCCCCCCCCCCAATCAATCCAGGGGGAGGCAAGTGCCTCCCTTTTCACATCCTTCCCTGCGGGCGCCAATGGGAAGGAGCCTTTGAGTTGATGAAACGAGGTTCAAAAAGAAATTCATGTATCTTCAACAAAATTCAAAAATGAATTATTTAACGCTGAGGTTAAAATGAAGCTTTATGAGTGGGTTATTGAAGAATGGTGTCATCTCGTTAAGACCTATTCACAGGTTCCGGCCTTAACAAAAAAAAAAAATTACTCTGTTATTTTAATGTTCCGTGTCCCAAAGCAGGAACTTGGTGGGGCTATAGCTTAAAGACTATCATTTACTAATGATCACAAGCTTCTTTGTTAAATATAAATAGAGATAATGGCACTTTAGCAATAGCGTTGGAGAAAATTATACAGCTGTTCTGTCAAGTGTTTCAAACGTTTGTTGGCCTTGGTCTCCAGTTTCACGTCTACCGAATATCAGAATTTTTGCCGTGGAAAAAGCCCCATGAAATTTTGTCCCCCACCCCCTGGTGTTTTTTTTTTAGAATACTGGATAAAATTACATGTTCTGAAGCTTTCCTGCTTAAAAACCGTCGGATATCTCGTAACGGATCATAGTTTACACCTCATACTCCGGTCTGTTGATTATAGTATCCAGAGTGCATCCCTTGGACTTTTGGGTCACCTCTCAAAGTTAAAAGAAACTCGGACGAATGGAATTTTACTATTTGTGATAATAAGCTTTCCCTGGAGGGAGGGAAATTAGGTTAGGTGCTCTGAAAATATTAGAATCCGACCACAGTCAAACTTAAGTCTTATATAAGTCACCCCCATACTTTCCCCTCTAATCTCCTGACTATATAGAACTATATATTATTATGATTTATTGAGCGTTAAAATTCCAACAGATTCCTACCTACCCGTTGAGTCTCTAAGTTAACGAGAATGTCTCTCCCCGACAGCTCTGTCTCGGGTATCAGCACAATCGATCTACGCACGGACACGCAGAAAGAGAGAGGGTACGGATAGGGTTTGTTTGTCCATCGCTGATCATAGGGGCGTAGGCCTGGAGATTTAGGGCTCTTTATTGACATAACCAGATACTTGAACGACGTTTACGCTGAGCTGCGCCATCAAGAAACATAACGGTAACATAACGTTAACATAATTTTCTACCATTTCTCCGCACATATCCCAGTCATTCCTAAACTGGATGTGCGACTCCTACAGAGACCCCCTGACGTCGGGCCTGGAAAGAGAAGTCTGGTTCATCGGCTTTCATACGACCCGACGTAGAAAGTCTCGCCTATAGTCCTGACGTATGTTCACGTACCATGCCGTGATCGATTTCGGTCGTGGGGAGGGGGGACAGTGTGGTATTGTGGGGGCGGACCTAGAGATCTGCGGCGGTTTTCAATTCTTGTCACCGATACTGATATCGCGTTATTTCTCATTCATTTCCCATAGGATTAGCCGGATGTCCACGATGTTATTCCTTGTGTTTTAAACTTAACCAACGAGTTTTTAACCATAGGGTCAGTTATTCAAAGTTATCGATAAAATATTGGCGGTGAGAGATCAATTTGTGTGCGTGGTTGTGAATGATGAAGTGTCACTATCCTAAAAACAAATAGACGTTTTTCTTAATTATTGATTTCATAGATCGTCCATCACCTTTTATGGTGATTATTCGATATGTCACAGCCACTGAGCTCAGGGCGACATCTATCAAAAGACCTGACATGGGTTTCCACATATTTTCGGAGTCTGCAAATTCTACTTAAAATTTATTTTTCAGACGTCTCGAATCCGATGCGTCAAAATTAAATGGACGGGTAAAGCTATACATGTTGCAAGCTATAAATTGTTACTACACAACGTTAGGGATGTCGTTTAGAATTATTTAAACTTCATTAAAAAAGTTCATTTCTACGAAATTAGTATTTTATAACTGTTCGTCTTATAGTCATGCCATTAATCACATGGTGCAAAAAAGTTGGTGATTTATTTTGCGTTAAAAAATCTATTATTTTCTAAGCATTTTCACGGTATAAGCAGCTAAGACATGACATGTCTCCTATACCTACTCGCGGGGTATTGAGCTAACATGCATGATCTCTAAATGTTCTTTCCTTGTCTTCATCTTAAGTGTCCACGACGTATGTGTATTGATCGTTTTGGGTCCTATATAGGTTTAGGGAGCGTGCGATGTTTCTGTGGTATTGAAGAGAATACTTCATTGCAGGGCACAAGGACTTCTCAGCGAGGCTATTATAAAGCGAGCTTTGGAATGCACTAGACACGAATATTTTAAGTGTTATAGCCTCAACTGTTCCTTTACGAAGCTCGTTTCTGTCCCCAATTGCAGTTCTCGTTAAGTATACTCTCTGTCAGGGGCGAGAACAGCCTTGTGTTGTCTCGATAACAGCCTGTCATGGTCTCGGGAACATCCTGTCTTTACCTCGAAGCTGCTTAGGTAGAGAGGTGCAAGTTATGCTTTCGGATGGTGGTGTCCATTAAAAAAATATCACAGATAGCCTGGGAATTTATGATCAGTCCAGTGTTTCCAGCATTCTGCTTAAGCTTGATTGTGTTAATGTTGGGGACAATGTTCCTTTGCATTCGGGTTTTGTTGCTTGGTGACAAATATTGATACAGACTTGTGTGAGGTATTGACCCATGCAGTCTCAGCAAATGACCCGTGACCCATGCAGTCTCAGCAAATGACCCATGCAGTCTCAGCAAATGACACATCCACACTCAGCAAGTGACCCATGCAGTCTCAGCAAATGACCCATGCAGTCTCAGCAAATGACACATCTAGACTCAGCAAATGACCCATGCAGTCTCAGCAAATGACCCATGCAGTCTCAGCAAATGACACATCCAGACTCAGCAAATGACCCATGCAGTCTCAGCAAATGACCCATGCAGTATCAGCAAATGACCCATGCGGTCTCAGCAAATGACCAATGCAGTCTCAGCAAATGACACATCCAGACTCAGCAAATGACCCATAATGACCCATGCGGTCTCAGCAAATGACCCATGCGGTCTCAGCAAATGACCCATGCAGTCTCAGCAAATGACACATCCAGACTCTGCAAATGACCGATGCAGTCTCAGCAAATGAAACATCTAGACTCAGCAAATGAAACATCTAGACTCAGCAAATGACACATCCAGACTCAGCATATGACACATCCAGACTCAGCAAATGACCCATGCAATCTCAGCAAATGACCCGTGCAGTCTCAGCAAATGACCCGTGCAGTCTCAGCAAATGACCCATCCAGACTCAGCAAGTGACCCATGCAGTCTCAGCAAATGACCCATCCAGACTCAGCAAGTGACCCATGCAGTCTCAGCTAATGACCCATGCAGTCTCGGCAAATGACCCATGCAGTCTCCGCAAATGACCCATGCAGTCTCAGCAAATGACACATCCAGACTCAGCAAATGACCCATGAGGTCTCAGCAAATGACCCATGCAGTCTCAGCAAATGACACATCTAGACTCAGCAAGTGACCCATGCAGTCTCAGCAAATGACACATCTGGACCTAGCAAGTGACCCATGCAGTCTCAGCAAATGACACATCTGGACCTAGCAAGTGACCCATGCAGTTTCAGCAAATGATACATCCAGACTCAGCAAATGGCCCGTGCAGTCTTTTCAAATGACACAGGCTGCCTCAGCTGTTGACACACGGAGTCTCAATTAATAACACATTAATCTTAGCAATGACCATGTCATGCCAGGAGATGATCCAAATAGTTTCAGTTGATGACCCATGCTCACGTTGGCGCTGCCTTCTTCCACCCACTCCTAGTTTTGTTTTTAAATTAAAAAATCTAAATGAATTATTGTCGATGTTTGTCTTAAGCTTCAATTAATATAACGACACATTGTACTTCCAATTGGAACATTACATTTTATTAGGGTTGTGAAAATTAAGGATTAATTAATCGATTAATCGTTAAAAAATTAAGCGATTGAAATTCGATTAAAATATAAGAAAGTATTTCAATTTTTTTTCTTTCCAATTTATTAATAATTTATATTTTTTGTTACTTAAATACTTTTCCCTCGTATTATTATTTATTTAGACATGCATACGTAAACGAAAAGGATTTTCTTCCTTATTTCTTGCATAGCAGATCGAATTTGCTGTGTTACGTCACAAAATTTGTGAGCCATGGAATTACGGCGGCTTAACCGATTTCACGATATAATAAAATCACAACTTAACGAGATCTCTATATGCGTTATTAAAATATAATTATTCGAAATCAATCGATTAATTTTTCCCTAATAATGGAACAAGATTTTCAAAATCAGTAACAGCCCTACTTTTTATATATGATTGATTAAGGACATTTTCGTAATATTATGGAATAGGAACATTTTCTATGTCAATGTATTTTATATAAGTACTAATAGTGATATATTGATTTAAACGAAACTGGATTGTAGGAGAGCATTAGGAATGTTGTTCGTATCTTGACTAAATTGAAGGCCTTTACCCCGTCAATTAGTTGTTGATGTTATTTCAGTGCTACTTCATATGTTTAATGAGATATATGTTTGAACACAGTGTTTTGTCTAAACCAGTCGTCTGTCTAATTGTTTTACACGGCCAAATCAGATACTCATGTATATATATATAGTCATTGGTTTATTGACACTGTGCTCTAGATTGCAGGCATAAAATTCATGTTTTGATTTTTAATAAAAATGTTAGTATGTTAGCCTAATTAATTAGCTCGGTGGTTCCCCAACCTGTGGGTTGCGACCCACGACGGGTTTTCTGGGAGTCGCCAATAACTGTCGACTAAAAATATTCACTATTATGCAAATTTGCTATATTTTGTTAAAACTTATTGAAAATGGTTTGTTTAAATTTGATGGGTGTCGCGGGTCACATGGTTTATAATTATATAAAAAAGGTTTGCCACCCAAATTTTTTTTTAAACCACTGAATTAACACATTGATCTCCTTTATTTAACTTTAACTAAACAATTTTATCCGGGTTGTGAATGTATCATTGTCAAGTCTTGATCGGCCATTTTGTTTAAATATTATTGATGACTACAAAAACAAGTTCGAAATGATCTTTTAGGTCTATGAGATATTTTATGAAGATGTCACCGGGGGGGGGGGGCTTGTGGTTTTCTTTTTGTTTGGAGTGTGGAGCCGCAGTTTCGAATTGTCTGCTAATAAAAGGAGTAAAGCTTGATCAGTCCTGCGGCAGTTTCATTGTAATAATTAAAAAAAACGCGCATGCCATGCCAAGTTGCAGGTTTCTGAGAGTTAAGCCTGGCAGTAGTTTGTTTACACTGCCGTGTTCAGTCTTTCAGCAAGATTTTTAAAACCTTATTTGAAGAATAGTTCAATGGCTACTGACACCCTATACGCACCAGTGGCCGACTGCCGAGGTTGTTACGCTAGTCACTTAAAAGCAGATGAGATTCATTCATTGCTATTCCATAAAGTCAATAAAAAAAGTGTCATTTGGACACCGTGTTCAGTTGTCGATTTTTTAAAGTTAAGCAATTGATCGATTTCATTCCTGGTTGTGATACAATTAATAATACTCTAGTTTCCATTATGTGACCCGGTTCATGTGGAGTCCTCTGAATAAACGGGGGCGTGTCTTGTGAGAGAGACAATGAGTTAAAAGAAAAATGCTCCGAACACTAGCAAACATTTTTTAGAACCAGCAAACGCCAACAACGTCAAAGTTTATATTTTTTGTTTGCTTTTTACTAGGAGAGAAATCTGACATTCGAATAAGCTAATAGAAACCTAGGTAGTTTCTGTTTTCCACCCAAGTATGGAACCTTTCGACACAGTAAAGGGATTTTTAAAACCTTAAGTTAAAGGAGTGCTGTTTTGCACCCAGAGGGTGTTTATTAAGAAAATGGCGGCTTCGACTTTGATTCCACCAGTCCTCCTTTTCCTATCATTCTTGGAAGTCACAAAAACAGATATTTGAATTACTTGATATAATGTATGACAGTGACAGAGCGCACCCTTAGTCTTCTGACATAGCCCACCTCCAGCCTTGGCACACTGCTGGGTAAATCGAGACAGTACAGGCAAAAATCTTACCGCCAAGTGCCCACCGTTTCCCATTCCTCAACCTTTAACTCCGGGCCTCCTATTGTCACACGTAAGGCTCGTGCCGTAATCCCCTCAAATCCACGGATAAGAGACTCTGTAGGAGTTTTACCAGTTGAAAAAGGGGGTTTGTAGAAAGTGGGTTGGCCTCGTGCTAACAATCCATTTGCCCTTTACGTCTTAGGGGCACCACACTTTCCCCTCTCCGTCATAGAGACTCTGCCATTGAGTTTCTCAACCGTATAGCTGGCTTTCTGCGGGGTGGTTCTTTTGTCTCCAACAAAACAAACATGGCTTCAGGGGCAGATACTCCTAGGGTGCAGCTAGTCCAGTAGATAAAACTAAAGTGTCAGTGGCGGAACTAGTCTAGTCTAGTAGATACATATTCTAAGTACAACGACTGTTCTTCAATGTGTTTGCTGAAACGTATGAAATACAATTAAGTTTACTTTTCTTTTTAAAAAAAAAAGCTAAAAGTTCTTTTCACGTGGCTGCTATGTGCCGTAAATTTCCTATTTTCAACTTCAAAGTAATTTAGATTATCGCGGTTATTGCAATGTTTTTTGTTTTTTTTTAAATTAAAAAAAAATAAATTATTATTAAAAATATTTTGTGCTGTCTCAAGCCCTCCCTCGACTAGCTGTAGGTCCCCCTAAGCTCCGAATTTACCATGTTTTCAAAAATTTCGATTGGGTTGAAAATTACGTCCCGAGGAACGTATGTCCATGAAACGTAATTTGAAACCCAAAGAAATCTCTCTTCAACTTATTTTAGTTTGATAAATTCCACTACCCGTAATATTTTAAAACTGATTAGTTTCATGTGCAGATGGAAAGAGATTATATGCATCATATAGTAATTAGCTACCTTTGTAAGGAGATGGATAACATTCAAACAGGGCATGAGTGAGCCTGACAAGACGTCACAAAACAGCGAAAGTTTTGGCAAAGAGCTTTCTTTAACAAACAAATAAGGTTCGTTGGTCCTTGTTCAAAGTTGCGCAGTAATTCCAAACTGCTGCGCGGGAATTCCAAACTGATGCGCGGCGTCGGTCAGATATCTGTGGCGGCCGTGTAGCCTAAAGGGAACATTGATTGGGAACTGTGCCCAAATGAATATGCTATCGGGGAATAAACACTTATTCCCCATTGATGTGGTTGCCTGTCTCATGAGGACAACGGTTTCAAGACACAGCTCCTATCTGGCGAAATGACCTTGAACGTGAGCTCAGTAATTACTAATGTCCACCCCCGTCCATCCCGCGCCATGAGGAACAGAAGGAACGGATGGTGTTTATCTACTATCGCATGTAAAGTAGTTGACTCGTCATTGATTGCTCAAATCTGTGTTTTGTACCCGATTTCCACACGTTAACTCAATAATTTCAGCAGTTGGGCGATGAAGAGCTTTCTGAAAATTCATCTTCACTCTTAATAGGAGTTGATCGGACTTGGAACAAATCAAAATTTTCAAGGGAAATTAAAAAATACACTATTTACGAAAATTATACTTATTTCCCTTTGACTGGACCAACGACGGTCTAATCAGGTTACAGTTTTATCCTTCCCCATAGGCTACGCGTGTTTCTTTACTAATATTATTGCGTTAAATTATTTTCATTTATTCCATTCATTTATTAACTGTGTTCATGAAACGAAATAAATATTAAATATTTCAGCATTTCATTTGGCTGTTGCATGATCTAAGTCCAATTAACTGTAAGTGGCGCTACCAAGTAGTTTGATAACTAGATACATAATTGGGGATGACTAATATCTCAGCTCTAATTTACATACAGTCAAGCTGGGGGTACCTGGTTACACTGTTTTTTTTTAACCCAGACTACGATGCTAGCATGTTGTCCATTCTGTTGTCCCACCTGATAAAGTAAGGGAGTGGTGGAAATGAGTCACAAACACCAGACATTTGTGACTCAAATGAGAATGGAGCATTGTCCAACCAACTCATACCTTAACAGGCTAGACCACAATTGAGACTCAAACTGTCCTCATTGCAGCCTAGCCTCCAAAACATCACTACTCCTGTTCACTTTGTGCCCAGTGCTAGACATAACCTGGGGATAGGGAGGCAAGTGTCCCACTTTAAGACAATGTTGTACGGCACTGCACAACAGATGGAGCAGGTCGCCCAGGTATTAGCCAAGGCCTTAAGAGAATAATGTCAATCCCAAAGAACATGTGTTTAGTTAAGTTTAGTTTAGTTAATTTAAGAACAATCAGGTCACTGGATCAGTCTCACCTAAATTTTCCACTTGATTAGCTCACAGTAGGCTTATAATTTCTGTCCATCCATCTTAAATTAAGTTAATTATTCAGTTGCTACACCATGTTACCAACTGAAATTTTATAACATAAATAATCTATCATTCCAAAGTATGCCATTGTTTACTTATTAATTAATGTTTTAAACATTGATAAATCAATGATGTAGCAGAATATTGGTCATTGCAGTTCTAACTAACTGTTTTGAAGACATGCTATTAGAACTATATAATATTTTACATTTTGTATTGACATGGAGACAGGGAGATAAGACATGCTATAATAACTATAATATTTTACATTTTTTATTGGCAGTGAGATAACAAGAAAAGAAGAGATTACCTCAATCTTCATAGCTCTCACTAAGAGCCTCTTAGTGGCCTGTTGGCATAGATCAAGGTCATGGACGTCGGGGATACCAGCACCATCTTGTCCACCAGATACATGGACTACCCTTCAACCAAGCCATTCATAAACACAGACTTCAAACGGGAGGACAGGCCAGTCAATGCTTACCCTACAAGTGACAGAGATGGTATGCTTTAAGTCATATAGCTTATAGAGTGATGAAAGCTAACACAAATTTTGTTCCAACTGAATGTCTTCATCCATTCAGTTCTTTCTGATAAGTTAAGATTATTGTATGCAGTCAGTATAAGGACTTTAAATCAAATCCAATGTCCTCACTCAATTGACTATTCCTAGGACTGATTAGGAATGGACAAAAAAACTTTTTATCAGGTTATTTAACAATCTGTTTTTGTGTTGTCTTGCTCTTATTTCACTGGTGAGCCTTATCACCTTCTCTCTCCAAAAGTTCTGCCTTGTCGTGCAGCATCACATCAGCGTATGTATTGTAGGATCCTTTACCCACGGGATGTTTCCTACAACCTCCAGCAAATTTAACTTATTGATTGCTTTTCATAGTCCATAGAATGATGGTGACATGAAAGAATTAAATTACATAGCATAAGTTATGTAATTTGTGTACTTTAACTCCTCTGTGCCTATTCATTTATAATGTTCCACCACAGTTTTAAGTTGATGTGTAAAAGAAAATCTTAATGTGTTTAAGATTTAAAAATAAAACAAGTAAACTTAAATGTTCAGTTTTAAAATTTATTCTTACGTTTAAAAGTATTTTGTCTTTCTTACATCAGCTGTGATAGCTGCACTACGAGCCCTCCAGGGTAAGATCAGCAAACTGGACATTGACCGACGTACAGCAGAGCAGAATTTGCACTTGCTGGAAGTTGAAACAAAGAAGTACAAAGAACAGTTACCTGGTGCAAGCAAGGGATTTGTTCCACACTCTCAAGTCTCAGGGATGGAGTCACTTACTGACAATAAAACCAAAGACAACTGCTCTGGTATGCATCTGCTTGCTGATAAAGAAATTTGACTTAATCATAGTAGTAACAGGGAAGTTAAGAAAAGTGGTTGAGATTTAACACCACTGTTTATGATGGAGGGTAGTAGTGTAAATATGAAAAAACTCACACATATAAATAAACATTAGTTGTAAGATGTTAAGGGTCCTGATGAAACCCATTTTTATATTGAGCATTGCTTCTTTCCAGAACTTTGGATTTTTTAAAAATAAGGGAACAATTTTTAAAAAATAACTTTTTCAACTTAAAAATATTCTAATTGAAAACATTTATTGAACATTGAACTCAAGTCCATGGGTAGCTCGTATTTTGTGTAAGCAATTTTTATCTTAATAAAAAAAAAAGGCATTTAAAAAACTTAAGATCTTTTCCTATTGTAGATTTAAATTTCTGACTACTTTTCTAGTCTCTTTATTTTTTACAAAATTGTAATTCTAAATTATTAAAAAGAGAATACAGTACATAAGTAAATTCACGCTCTAAGACATCTCAGTTATTTTAAAATTTTTGCCCACAGTTCTTAAGGACCAGCTAGAAGCAACAGAGAGTCGCTGCAAGGAGCTGGGGATACAGTTAGAGAACATGCGTCAAATAGCTAAGCACTCACAACAAAATAGCTGGGAGCTGAAAGAGAAAAGAGCTGTGGCTCGTCAGAAGAGAGATACAGATGGCTCTGTTAACAAACTTCACCTTGATCGTCTGAACGAGCTGGAGAGGGACCAGGCAAAGCTGATGGCAACTCAGAGCTTGGCTGAGGTCAGATATTCACATGGAAGTTTTTTGTGTTGGATAGATAGCTTGTGCTCAGGCTAAGTATTTGTTGTCACATCCTAAGGACAAAAGTCACATAAAATATACCCAGAATAATACAATGCATATCTTTTGCAAGTCCAAATCAAGAAATTTAGGTTTTCTAACTGATGTAATTAAATCATGGCTAACCTAATCAGTGATTACCAGTTTTGAAAGTTTTCTTTTTATAAAATAGACTGGTACTTAAACTAGAAAAGTCCTTTAGAAGGCAAACACTGTTTTAAAAATAAAGTATTATAAACTCTTGAAAAAAATCTCTAAACTTATTCCGATTTACAAAAGTTCCTTAAAATTATTACTAAAGGATATTATTTCTGATCCTCAAGCAGATTAAATCCATTCATTAAATGTTGGACTGACCCATCCTCTAGCAGATTAAATCCATTCAATAAATGTCGGACTGACCCATCCTCAAGCAGATTAAATCCATTCATTAAATTTTTGGACTGACCCATCCTTAAGCAGATTAAATCTATTAATTAAATTTTGGACTGACCCTTCCTTAGAAAAATTCAATCCTTGCATTAAATGTTGGACTCACATATCCCAAGGCAGACTGAACTCATTCATTAAATGTTGGACTGACCCATACTCAAGCAGATTAAATCCATTCTTTAAAATTTTGACTAACCTGTCCTAAAGCAGATTAAGCCCTTTCATTGAAAATTGGACCAACCCAACCCTAGAAAGATCAAAATCCATAGTTAAACAACCCATCCCATATCTGTGCACAAGCACATAATTTATTTCTCCCTCAACTGACAACTGTATCCCAGTACCCATTCCATTGCAACAGTAGAGAGAAATTTACCTTTCCCACGTGTTTAAAAAAGTCATGGGTTGGCTAAATGAAAGTGGGAGGGGGATGGAGGGTGGTAGTCGGTGTAAAGATTTAGATGCACGGAAGAGATGAAAGTAATGACTCACTAGATAAATTAGCTCCTATATAAATTAGATATTGAAATTTGAGTATATTTGTCTTACATAGTCCTGTATGCACCTGTAAAATCAAATATAAAAATGTTTTTTTTATTTAGTCCCACATGTAACTAACACTTACAGGATATTATTTCTGCTACTTAGTACCATATGCAGGATATAAGCATTATGATGCTAACGTACACCAATAGTGCATATGTAGTCATGTGAGATAAAACCTGGAATTTTAAATAAATAATCGGTACTTAAATTTGAACAATTTTCTAATTTTTCAACTGCACCTTAAATATCTGTCATTTAGTTGATTTGGGACAATTTGTGTTTTATTTTTCAAATGCTTTGCTTCATCAGAGATTAACCTTGGACAAGGATCGCCCTGAGGTACTGATTATGGGAACATGCTTTCTAAAAAAAATTATTTCTGCAAACTCTCCCATCTCTATCCTGTTACTAACACATGTTTGAATTATTGAGTAGAAATCTTTTACATGTCTAAACTTAAGCTAAATTCTTGCTTAACTATTTTCAAAATATTTGTCTATCTTCCATTCCTGCTATTAAAAACTGCTTGTATTTTAAAAGATTTAATTTAAATGCAAGATAATGTTCAAATTCTTTATCTTTGCTAGCATATTATATTTATATGTTTTCCTTTGTATAGTTCACCAATGGTTCTGAATAAAACTTTAGTCAGAATTTTTCCAAGCTAATAACCCAACTGTCAATACATTTCATCTAAGTAAAAATCTCTTCTAAAACTACCTATGATTTTTTATCTCACATAATAATATTTGTATAATATTTTCGCATGGCTTTTGCTTTTCATTATTGGTGTTCTAATAATAATTTTAAAGAAATAAAAAGAATTCTAAAACACGATGTGAAATACCTGAATGTTAAACCCAAATCAACATTTGTATGTATTTTTAGATTTTCTCATTCTCTTAAGAAATGAAGTTTAGCTACGTATCCAGATTACTGTCTCTCAATATATTAACAAATTACATGCAATAAACTAATGCTTATCACACAACAATCATATGCTTATTATACTGAAGTGTTAAACATATTTGTGCTGTTACAAGATTATCAAATTGATATAGTTATTACATTTGAATAAAATTTCAAGGGCTATTGAGTAATGCTACATCATTTAAATATAATCTGATAATCATTTTAATCTATGGGTTGGGTTAAAAGCTAATTATTTTATACACAGTATTATAGGAGAACAAAAATAACTAAATTTAGTATTTTGAATTTTTAAGCCATAGATCATTGAGCTTTATGAATGTCATTCAAAACATTAGAACTACACAATTAAAAAAAATAATGAAATTCTCCTAACTTATTTCTTTACTAATCTTTACTATTACTATTTCACTTGAACAATGCCTTGGGCTAGAGCTTCTCGTTGAGTCATTATCTACATCTCTCATCTCATACATTGGCTTTACCTGGCCTAAAAGAAATGATTGCTATCTTTAAAACTTTGTTGTTTGCATTTTCAGACCAAAATTAGAGAGTTGGAAAACAGAATGAAAGAAGAGAAATCTCATAGGAAAACTTTACAAAACAAAACTGCTCAGGTTAGCAGATATTTTGTAATTGACTGATCCCATGACTTAGATGAATTAACATCCATATCTATTTGTTCTTGTAAAATACAGTTTTTAATTCAACCACACAAATAAAGTTTTAGTAGTTGATATTGATGAACTTTCAGAAATTATCACTGTATAAAAATACTCAATTCGGGTCAAAATTTGTGTAAAGTGTAAAAAAGCATTTTGAAAAAAAAAAATGTTTTTGAAACTGTAAAATAAATATCAAGGGGTGACAATAGTGACATTCCTCAATGCCATCTACATGTATTTACATCCAAGCATCTTCTTACAGCTTGAAGCTGTTACAGCTCAAAGCACCAAGCTTGCTTCAGAGATCCAAAGGCCACCAATAAGGTCATCCTCAGCCCCTGCTAAAGTTCAAGAGTCTCAGATGCTAAGACCCAAAAAGATGACCAGGAAAAAAAAGAAAAAACTCGCTTTGGCAAAACACCCAATGAACGCTGCTAAAGTGGAACCCAAGAGACATTATCATCTTAACCTGAATGAGATTCCTTTTGTGGCAGGGAAGGTAAATACATCAGAGTGTAATCTGTTTTAAGCAGCATCCTTACCCCTGCCCCACCCTCGGCATCCTTCTGTCTCACGGGATGATGGTGCATCACCCTTGGGTTGGGTTTCATTTCCTTACCCATGCAAGTTGCATAATTAGTGTTCTAGCATATCTTTAATGATTAAACGGCCCTCAAAACTAGTTCATAAAGAGTTGATGATTAGGTTCCACTATTTGGGATGTTACTTTGAACCTCATTTTGTTTGATACAACATTTATTCCTTTGTTGTGTAATTATTTCAGCATCGTCTTAGTATTTAAGAAAATGTAGATGAAATAATCTTTGAGTTTTTATTTCATGATGATATGAGGCGAGCATTTCCATGTTTTCATATATCTTGACTGGGTTGTTTCTGAATCATCTCTCCTGCCAACTTTCAGTTACTTAAGTTAGATAGCCTCCATTAAGCTTAATTTCATATTTATCTGCCTGGCATCGAGATGAAGACTAACACTACTGTTAGTTCAAGCCATTTCCTTGGTGCCAATGTTCAGAATGTGTTTTCAATGTTACTTTTAGATAATTAAATTATATAGCCCCCATTTAGCTTGATTTCATATTTTTCTGACTTTCACATGACTGGCATCAAGATAAAGTTTAACACTATTGATAGTTCAAGCCATTCCTTTGCAGACAATGTCCAGAACGTGCTTTCAATTTTACTTAAAGTTGAAATACAAAATACACAAATATATTGTGTAATCAAATCAATAGATAAATGCTTTATTAAGTAACTTATAACAAAAGTAAACATTTTAGCTAATGCCTTTGTCAGTACAGATAACTACACTTACACAAGTATTAAAATTACAGTCGAAACCGCTTAAGTCGACGGCGTTGGGGTATGAAAAATGGCCTCGACATAACCGATGATCAATTTAAAGCAAAAACCAATATGGCAGCAAAATATTAACATGCGCTTGAAATTTCTTTATGTACGTGTTGTGCGTTAATTAGTGATGGGACGATTAATCAGAATCGTATCGGAATATCGGGACCCTATTTCTTCACTCTTTCTTAAGGTTGTTAAGACCGTTCGTTTTTAAAGACCGTTTAAGTTTAAATATAACGCCGTTTTGCGGTGATTCCCAGATTGAGCGATACCGATACTGTGCTTTGAAGCCACTTGTTTGATTTTCAAGCTACACAAATAAGTAACCTACACATCCCCTCATTGTCCCCGAACCATTCTCTTCCTAATCATCTTCTTTGGGTCTTACAATGGACTCAGAATGGTCTATCGTGACCTATATATGACTCATGACAAAGCGAACTCTTCTCTATATAAACGTACACAAATAAATTAGGTACTCCTTTTGAACTTTTGAACCTTCAACTTTGACATATTTTAATTAATTCTAACCAATAGTTAAATGGCTTTTGTACACGGCAAATTCTTATGAATGAAACAATGAGAACAAAGCAGTAGTACAGTACATGTAATACATGTAGTCAAAATGAGGTTGAAGGATGAATGGTTGCCAATGACAACAAGTTTGCACACGGTACATTTTATTATTCCATACGATCCCCTCAGCTTACAATTCCTTCGGTAACTTGATGCTAATAGGACTAACCAACAACAATGGTGTGGGAGTTTGAGAGTGGGGGTGGGGAAACTGTCAGTAGTCTGTTATATTATATATTTTAAAATCTGGGGAGCCTTGTTTACAGTAAGCAGCCTATGATTTTGGTATGGTCTCATCACTGGCGTTAATAAATGATAATGTTCATGCACGTGTTTTTGGATTTTTAAAAAAAACACAACAGCATTGCCGTTATTTGTTTGATGAAGCTATCGGCATGCTATAAAATTGTACATACATGTTTGCTAACAACAAAAGGTATATGTGCACCAACTGACAGCAGAAATTTACACATTTAAAATAAAAACCAACGTCGATTATCGATAAAAACTAAGAATTTCCTAAGCCGGCGATTGCCATTAGTACCAGAAGCAACACAGCGCTGAGAGCAAAACGCAAGTGGGCTGTGACGTCACCAGCGGACCCTGATGAGGCAGAAACTTGGTCCCTTGGTTATAAAAAAATCATCGCTAACATTTTCAAAAGCTGGCGATTGGTCATGGGGATCGAGATAACCGATGTTAAGTGGCAAATTTGACCCTTTTTTGTGCTCGTGTTATGAGGTTTCGGCGACTTAAAAAAATCGAATTAAACGACGAGAAAATGCTAAGACAAAGAGAGAATTTGGCAGATCCAATAAAAAACGTCGACATAATAGGGTTGTCGAGCTAAGCGAGCTCGAGGTAAGTGGGTTCGACTGTATTATTACATTAACCGAAAAAGGCATTTATGAAATGTATACTTTAGCATTAGTTAATTAATAAAGCTTTCATTTATGGGTTGATTGCCCTATTTGTGTATTTTATTTAAAAGCTTTATTGCAGTCCTAATCTATATGATATATTACTTTCAGTTAATTAAGTTGGATAACCCCAATTTAGCTTGATTTCATATTTTTCTGACTTACACCTGACTAACATCAAGACAAACCTAAAACTATAAATAACATCTCAGTCCACAGGGCCTAGCCATTCCCTTGGTGCCAATTTCCAGACCGTGCTTTCCATGTTAAAATCTCACAACAACATATTGTGTTCTAACTCGGCAAGTGTCAATGGTTGCCGAATAGAGAGCTCCAGCTCCACTGGATCAAGTGTGACCAGCATAGACCAGGACCTCAATGACTTATTGGTTCAACTTGAGGATGAATTAGGGCACTTAAATATGTAAGAAGTGATTTAGAGAACAAATTTGAGAAACCATGTTCCCACCTAACCTAGTAATTTCAAAACATTGTTTGTTTATTAAAGTTGAAGTTGGTAAATTTGGTTTTATAACAGGCCTGTTTTGTGAAGATTTTCAAACCATAAATTTCCATTTGTCTTATAAAGCTTGTATATTCATGTTAACACTTATGTTTGTTGCTTTGTGAAGTCTTTATACCAGTATTCTTCAATAACTGTAATAGCAGTGCAGCTGCTTGTAATCATCAATACAGTATTCTCATTTTGAAACATTCTATTATTGATCTACTGTGTAATTAATGACTCCTTACAAATATTAACTGGGGGGGGGGGGTTGATTATATTTTAATGTTGAATTCTCTTTAAGTAGTAAGAGGATATTTTTTTAATTACTTTAAATTTATTTCCAAATTTTCCCAGATGGTGTTCAATTTAATTAGAATTTTACAAGATGTAAATTTTCAAAATTTGTTTTCAAAATTAATGAAACAATATTATTTGTAATGACTAACGTATCTGATGTATAACGTATTGTCATTTATGTGGTTGGTATTATATATGTTTTTTATTATCTCCATTTAAAGCGCTGTGAGCCCGGCTACTTGCTGGGATACAGCGCTATGTAAATTATCAATTTATCAATATTTGATATTATTATTATTATGAAGTAAAGTGGAAAAACTGCTGTCATGGATTTATTGCTGAATTGTAATTGTACTGTCTGCCATTGTTGATTTATTGATTTACTGAAGTAGAAAGACTAGTTTGTTTGTCTCAATTGCAGTACACACCAACAAATAATGGACCAGATGCACTTTGCCAGGGATATGCAAGTGAGAGAAGATCTAGAGCGGGAGTTGGACGACGTGTTGGCTAAGAAGTCAGCAAAAGGACAACAGATCTCAATGATTAAACTGCATCAGCAGAAGGTATGCGATTTCACAGGTTTATAAGTTCATTGATCCAATTGTCTTAAGCATATTTTATTTTTGTTTCTACAGAGGTGAATTTCAGTTAGCGTGAAAATTAGTGTTTGTGCCTCAAGGCAGTTGCTGCTTACTTCTTCGTTTTAATTTATTTAGACCTTTTCTCACAAAAATGTGTATTTTCTCAACACTTTAGATCTTAAATAGAAATAAAAGTTCTTTGTTGACAATAAAGCTGGGACTTGGTTTGTAGCTTGACCCTGATTAATGAATGATTGTATGATGTAAACTCAAACCCTCTTACAAGAAATTTCTACCTCACAAATCAAAAAGATTTCGTTCTTAAAAAATTCATTGCCTTAATTGTCTACCAAAAAAAAAAGAAGCCTTTAGTTACTTTAACTTATTCTACAGCTGCTGAAATATATACAGAAATGACAATAATGCATTTTTAATAAATTATAAATAACAATACTTTTCTTAGGACACTTACCAAAAAATGCATCCAGCATCCTCCAGATTTAATGACAAGCCGCATCGCCCCCATGTGCCTGGGAGCTGCTCATTAGTCACCTATGGCCATCCCCACCATGTGACCAACAAAAATAACCACGCACACCCCAGGACTCAGAGGAGTCTGAAACCTGAAGGAAGCATGGCACCACACAATCCAGCCCTTCACATGCTCAAGGTAATGAAAAGTTTACAGACCACATTAAGAAAAGATGATCTGTCATGGGACTGACCTCCACAAATTTGCATACTCAGTTCATTGTCAACATTGTCAAGTTTAATCTGATGTAAATGATCAAAAGTAATGATAATTTAGCCTATAAAACATGTTATATCCACACTTGAGTTTTGCTATCCAAAATTCCTCATTAAAATACAGTGATTGTCTTACCTATGTTTATAATTTAATTTTGAAAGAAAACTTACAAATATTAGTATTAGGTGATGAAACAGGATTCTAACACTGATCAGATCAATTTAATTATACAAAATTTCTTTGATCAAGTGTTTGTTTTATATAGGTACTTATACAATTAGAAACAATGAATTCATTAAAAAGAATAAGTTCAATCATTTTAAGGTTAAATATAAAGCTGGTTATTATACTGTTACACTTGAGCTTATTTAATTCATTAAATTAGCGAGTGCACTTTCACATAACTAGAACTGAAATTAAGTTGTATAATTTATCTTTCTCTAAACATGTCAGTTTGTTAATGGTATCATGTACAATTAGTATAAAGTGGAACTCTATCTCCACACCAACCATATTAAGTTGATGTTTGTGAAGGGAATTGCCAAATCTCTCATTGACTTAGCGTTTTCTCATTGGTAACGTCAACTCTTTTATGTCACAGAATCCTAATATCTCTAGAACAAAATGGGGCCAAAATTACCACTCTTGGTAGTTTAGCTTGATTGATCCACATTGCCTGCTTAAAAAGACTATTTTGTCATAACATTTTGATATTTTTGCACATGTACAATAATTGTCAATATAGTAAACATCTTGACCCATATTTCATCGTACATTTTTAGTCAGCCATAATTGTAATCCTGGGTTGATTTTTTAATAAAGAAATTCAATATCATTATTTTTATACTAATATCATGATGCATCGTAAACATATCTATACGTGTTTCATTTTCATTGAGGTATGATATGTCAGTCAAATTGTTATATTTATTGGCATATCATCTCAATAATCCTTCAAGGGGTTGACCAAGTAGCGGAAGACCCAGATAATTATTAAGTCTATTACATTACTAGAATATTGCTCTTTAAAATGATCTGGATATTGAATTAATTCAATAATATACAAAATTATGTTACCTGAACTGTGCATAGTTGATATTATAAATTATCATGATATGCCTTGTGCAGACTAGTTGTCATTAGCAATAATTTAAACTCTTTAAGATTCTGCTAACTACTCCTGATACTATGTACCCAGAGTTTCATTCATTAAGATATGTGTGAAAAAAATTATTTGAACATTGGTCAGGAAAAGCTTTAAATTAATTAATCATGAGCCAGTTTTAAAGATTCAAGGGCGGTTCCTAACTTTTATTTTTTTGTATATGAGATTGTGGTATGCATATTATGATTTCAAGCAAATGTTAATTAATATTCTTGACATATTGGTGTCTTTCTTTATGTTGATCATTGTATATCTCCACACTTTTTGGCAACTCCCAAGGCCAGCAGTATAACCTGGTTCCTCTGTAATATTATGCGCATTAGTGTATGTTAATTTATAACTCTGCAATAAATTGAGAATTCTCAACAGATATCATATACAAATTAAAAGCGTGCAGTTTTATTCATCTGTTTTCAAAACATAGTTCATAAATTAAATTTTTTTGAACTTTCAATTTTATTTTGGAAATAAGGATGAACAATATATGTTCTTTTTAATCCCATTATAAAAAAAAGGATTTCAGGAAGTAAGTTGTTTTTTTTAGTCTACAGCTAAAGGAGACCTTAAATAGGGTTGGTTAGTTGTCGTTAAATATTTTATAAATCTCTTAATTCCAAAAAATAAAAGATATATTTGTCATAGTGGTAATATTTGGAACTCAAAATATTTTAACATGTTAATCTCTATTAAATTTTATGTGAACATTTGTCAACTTACTGGGTGTAATAATTAGACTTAGATTATAGGCAAAAGTTCTGAATCATTAATGCTGAGCCAAACCTGTGTATAAACTCATTCAATTTTTCTTAAATATGTACATAAATACAATTCAACTGGAGTCACAACCTCTGCACTGTGGTCCTATATCTTTAAAGTCATTCTTGAAACAAGCATTTCTGTGGTAAACGCAATTTATTATTTTAAAATTATGTTCTGAGTGCCTGCCCTGGGTTATTATTGAATAAACCCTAAATTTTAAATTTAACTAATTTTTTAAAAGAAGTTTTAGTTTTCCTTGTCAAGTCAAGTTAATTTCAAATAAGCAACAGTAATTGATGCAAACAGTGCAAGGATTAAAATTTAAAAGCACTTATCATGTAACATGGTGATGTATATAATATTATGCTCTTTCAAAAGCCTTTTGTACTGTACAAATTTAGATAGCATTGCTTTAAGTCTCAAAGCTTATGTTTAATTTTTTTTTCAACTTTATTATCCAAGGCTTGCCATTGTTGTATAAAAATATTTACACAAATTAAGTTGATAAGACGCTCTAATGCTTCCGGTTGGTTAACCACTGAATGTCTACAGCTTGTTCCATTGATCAAGATGATCATGTTAGTGTGGCAATATTGTAATAACGGGTCCAAAATATCTGGTTATCCTAATTACTTATATGACTTCATTAACCTTAATTTTTTAACCTACAGTTTTATATTGAACAAAATAACATTGATTTATGTTCATGTCATGTACTTACCAGAAAAAATATAAGTAAAGTAATATTCATTTTGTTGTGTGTGTATTATCGCTTTCTTTATTTTTAATTTTTTGTTTTGTTATTTAAACAGTGAGATTCATATTGGCATAAGAAGTTAATGTGCCTACATCAAATTTACCAGAAAATGTATACAATGTGCTCCTGAATCCATTTTTTTAAAATTAAAATTTTTGCCTGCTGAAACACATATTTTTTAAATATCAGTTCTGCAGATAAAACATTCCATATATGTCTGGTTTATTTAATTTTAAGCCGTCCATGTCAATATGTAATTGGTATGTAATATATCATTTGTCAGAAGCTTGCAAAAAAAAAATCTGGATCATTAATTTTGGATACAATTAAGAAAATCTGAAATTGTGATTTATAAATATTTTTTAAAAGAAAATGTCCAAAATTTGTTTAGTTAATAATTATTGCATAGATTTATTTTAGATCAAATGTTTACTTAAATAATATTTTTATATCAGCTATATCCTATATAATATCAAATGTATCTTCTAAAATTTGTAATGTATAACCTAATGTACCTCACTACTTGCTATTCTGGTCTTCAGTTGTATATATAAAATGTATACTTTATGTGAAAAAAATAAATATGCTAATAAAGATTACCAAGTTTATATAAAAATATCATAAGTGAATTAGTTAATACGAAGAATAGCATTGGTGCTTTACTGGTTAAATACAACTTATCCCCATCATTAACACTTTCTATACCCCCCACCCAAAAAAAAAACAATAAAAAAAAAAAATAAAATAAAAAAAAAAACCAACTACTGTCACAGGAAAATCATTCATGCATTAAAAATTTCAGTTCTTAAAAATTAAAATCATGCATTCTTCTCATTCTTGAACTACCGTTAATGCATCACTTATGGCATAAGATATATTGGATATAAAATTATGTCATTATTTATATTATATATACATATCATTCCATTATGTTGGTAACAATATATTATCTATTTAATGCATTAATGCTAAAGAAGCAGGTTTTTTTAAACTGAGTAGTTTCTTCTCATTTCCTTTATGGGTAAGTCAAAAAGAATCAATATATGCATGGAAGCATCCTTGACCACAAAGATAAAATTATGGTTACTTAGACAATGTGTAAATGGAAAAAAGACATTTCAATTGGGTTACTTTTTAATTCAATAATATTGGACAAGAGAATTACATGTTCAGGAAAAAAATCCTCATATGAAGCTAACACTTTTTAAATAAATATATACAAATATTTTTGATGAATCAAATTAAAGAAAGACTAATTTTAAATAATCCAGAGGCCTTTTAGATTTGGAATTACAAAGACATTTTAAAAAAAATACTATAACCATAACCAGTAGACAACCAACACCACTTTTTAAGTTATTTAATAAGCAAAAATTTCATAAATCCAGCATTTTATTATCATGCAAGACGTTTTTGTTCAATAAAAATCAATACATTATTTTTACCCACTATGTGTACCATTCATAAGAAAATAGAATATTGGTTACGCTATGCATAATTCATTCACATTTAAACAGCACAATTTCTTTCAATCTATACTCAATTTTGATTAAATTATTTAAATAATGACTTTACTTTTGACTAAATGGAGTAAAATTTAAAAACTGTCATTAGACATTTAAAAATTAAGTAAAGGAGTTTTTAACAGTTGTCAGTAATTAAGGAAGTTCTTAAATGATTTCTTAACACTTTAAAAAATTTGCAACTAAAATGCAATTTGTTTTTGACAAAAATTGAATAAACAAATTAGTGTTTTTTAAAAAAAATCTCTCGCTAAAAACATTGATTATTTGATCTGATTTAAGTAATTTAACACAATGCTAAACTACTGAAAGATGATTAAGAATGAATGTTATGATTTTGACGCATTAGAGAAACCTGAGTATTATTAAGTTTATCAAATTAACAGATGATTACACATAGTTCAAAAGTATATGAAGTTTGATATAGTTGTACTTTAAGTAAAATTTTGTAAGTCAAATAAAAAAAAAAATTCTAATTAACAAACTAAACTTTAACCTTGGCAATTAGAAATTTAAAATGCCTTTGTTTAATTTCCAAATATCACCTTGACAAAACATCTAGTCACACAGATACAACTAAAAGAACAAATGTAATTAAAAAAATTAACATCAATTGTGAATTTAAAATATCATAATGTGTTGGGCTTCAAAATAATGATACAGAATATTTGGCTACTGACAATACTACTACCATAACTAATTAAACATTAAGAGGAAAAAATCACAAGTGTATCAGTATTGAGTAATGTATATATTATATTAAAAAACTAATTCTATTTTTATTTAATGGGTGCATTTTTAACTTTTTTGGTCACAACTTTTCCTAGTTTAGTCAAAAGTGTGTTGTTTTGCCATTCTGCTTCATGTTCACTATTAACTCGTAGATCAGACTGAAAATAAATCATTTTAAAGTCAGTGAAAGGATTGTTATAAAGATTTAAAGATGATTTTACAGAGGGTAGTGTACAACATAAACTATTTAGAGTATCTAATATAAAAAATTAATAATTATTTTGAGTTTTATTAGATTATTAAAGTCCTTGTATGGGATCATTTATATTTAGCAAAGTTGAAATTAACTGAATATATTTATTAAATATACTATATTTTGTAGTAGGCTCAATTAAAAAAAAAACTATTTTAAAAAAGGAAGTAGCAGTGTCCATTATTCTTCTCTATTATTGCCAAAGTATAGTCCTAAAGTGGCATAAATTATAGTAATTATAAAAAAAATAGAAGTTGCCGTAAATAAGCCTAAACTAAAAGGCCTTATTAATATTATATTAATGATTTTATTACATTTCATGGAAAAAATAACAATGTCAATGTTTTTTCCAACCAAGTTTAGTCACCTATCAAATATTTATAATTGCTAAAACAAAAGTAAAGACATTTGTTGTGAACTGGTCGGCAAAGGTGAAAGTGAGAAGAAGAACAATGCCAATGTTTATACATCAACTCTAGACAGATAGGTCACCGGAAAGCACAAATCGGACACATTCCATGACAAAATTTAATTAGACATTGTTTTTAGAAAATTTTGACCTCAAGCACAAAATTCAGATTCCACTGGAGAGCAATTGCAAAGGAAAAAATTTCCTTCATTTTCCTTATGAGCAGAAAGATGTGTGAACACAACAAGAAGTGAGGTACTTGCAAATGAAAGGGAGAGGTTGTAGAACCCATTCTAATTATAGTGAAACTGCCTCTCACTGAATAGGCATTAGCTCAATCTTGTTTTTTTTCTCTACCTTATTTAAACCCCATATTCATATTTTTAAAAATTGGTCTGGTGAATATTGAATGAGAGAAAATAAAAACTAGCAAATATATCGCAACATGAATCCAGAATTCCTGGATAAACCAGAAAAGAGGCATCCCTGATTTATAAAGATTTTAAATAACAATTTAATTTTTAACAATACATTATTTTTAATGCACAATTATAGAAAGACATATTTAGAAGATAATAACAAATATTTATATTTTAATTGAAAAATCAACTTACTTGAAGGGTTTCCCAAACCTTTTTCTTTGGTTTGAGTTCAGCCTCTGGCTCACCACTTTCATAACCTTCAACAAAGACACGATCCCCTGGTGCACTACCTTCAGGGGGTACTAAAGGCTCAACTTGCTTTGGGTTATCTCTGCAAATTTCCATTAAAAATGTTTATTAATGAATTTTAAAAAAAAATTATAAACATTCAAATATACTATTATAAATATTTGAATATATAACAGCTATGATTTAATGTTTGAAAAAAAATTCAAGTAAAAATGCATTAACATTGTAGCAATTATTCTTGAAGTTTCAAATAACATTCCATAACAATGAAAATGTCACAGGTAAGGTGTATTTTTCTGTTAATGACTGACACAAGTGTACATCCATCAAAATACAACACTCACTGAGATGCACAGAGCAACATGGCCTTGGATAGGACCCCTTTCATTTTTGCTGGTTTGAGGTTACACAAAAATACACCAAGTTTGCCTTCAAGCTCCTCCTTTGGTACAATGCCTGCAAGTCCACTGACAACAGTACGTGGTTCTGCTTCACCTAAGTCTACTGTTTCAACGTACAAGGTTTCTGCATCAGGGTGCTGAAGACAAAAGAATATTACTTAATAATATTACTCGGGCTGGTAACAATTAATTTTAATTTAATAGTTAACTTTTGAAAAATAAACAATTAATTTAATGAATTAATCTTTGATTTTGATTAAAGCCAAACATGTAAAAAAAAAACAGGTTATTGACATTTTTTTGTTTTATTGAGTCTCATAAACATAGAAAAATATATTTTGAACTTTTTAAACTGATATGGACTGTTGTATTATGTTCCTCAGCAATACATATCCTGTGATCTAGTTTTTATTAATTAAAATTATTTTAATCAATAAAATTTTTAACGATAAATCGAGAAGTTAATTAATTGTTAATTTCCGCAGAACTTAATATTACATAAATGCATTGTTCATTAACAATGTTTATGATTTGATACATGTTTCTTCACATTGCAGTTAACTTTTTTTTGGCACTAGTACAGAATAAATTGCTTAATGATATTTCCCTCTACAAAAAACAAAACAAAATCTAGGCCCACCTGAGAGACAGAGAGGATTTTACCAATCCTAATATCTAAACGAGAAGGAACAACTTCTTCAGCTTTAACAGCACCTTGCTCTAGGTTAAAATAATTGTCCACAATTAATATAAGTTTAATTGAACATACAGTAAGTTAAAGTGGTAATTGCAAAAAATTATTTAGCAACAATTTAAACAAATTCCCAAATTATAAAAAAATATTTTTGTCATGTAAAATATATTAAAAAAATGTATTTTAATGATTATGATCTATTATTATTTTAGTTCCCCATAAAGGAGAAGATTTAAGCAGTAATAAATTTGGGAGACTCCTTTGGCAAATACAATTAAAAATTAAAGCTATTAAAATAAAATAAATATTGATTTCAATCTTTGTCTCGGTTTTCAAGTAATAGCTCTTACTCTTTGGTGGATAAGCTCTAGAAATGAGATCAACCATCTCAGGTGACTTGAACTCCTGTCTAATGGGTTCCATCAGTTCATTCATGTAACGCTCTACTGAATTCTTCAAATCTCCTGGATGGACTTCCTGTTTTTAAAAAATAATATATATATATATATATAACTCTAACTTTATATTCATTACAAACATAAATATGTATTATAATTTGGAATAATTTAGAGCAATTATTTTTATACTTCAGGTTTTTTAATAGTGTATTTGTTTTATAACAACAATATTAATAAATACTATAAAACTAATCAGCAAAACACAATTTACTTCTTTAGCAAAAGCTTCCTCAAGCTGTTCATATGTTGTGAAGGTTGCATCTCCTCCAAACTGCTCAGGTCTTTTAATTTCAAAAGCTGAAAAATGATTTTATATTTAATTTATTTCTTTTTTTGTACCCGTATTCAATTTTTTTATTTTGTCAGAATTGTTCTACTAGCAAAATGAAATTTGAGTATCTTATTGACACAAGCGGTTATATAAAACAAAATTAATTTTAAATATTAAAACATTTATATTCACCTCCTGATCTTAAGGGGAAAAGTACATGTTTGCAAAAGGAAAGTACTCCGTTTTCAGTTATATTTCCTGGTTCACAGAAGGCTTTCTTCAATTTTTTACTGACTTGCTCAGGGGAATCTAGAAGGTCTATTTT
This sequence comes from Radix auricularia, assembly GCA_002072015.1. Lineage (NCBI taxonomy): Eukaryota > Metazoa > Mollusca > Gastropoda > Lymnaeidae > Radix > Radix auricularia. The sequence goes on along the minus strand of MUZC01002090.1, from coordinate 340,114 downwards.
AGAATCTTCTTCTGATGAACTCATTTTTCCTCCGGTAAGCCCTGGAACTGAAATAAATTAAATTGAAACTTTTTGAGTTTTACATTAAATTTTAGTACCTTTTTCTTAACTTTGTGCTAAAAATTTACTTAAAAATTAACACAATTAGCCCAGGATAAGTTAAATCGTAAGTTGATTAAACGTTAAGATATTTTAAAGAGACCTGTTTATTATAAGATCTTGATATTTTAATAAATAATCATGTATCACTGATAAATTTAGTTTACAGCATTAATTTTTAGTAATAATTAAACATTATTTATGTCAAATAATATTTTTTGGTGGACAATAAAATTAATAAAAAAAAAAAAAGAAAATAAGGGTGCTTACCCATTGGATTCATTAAATGTGCTCTTTTTTCATAACCTAAATGTGGCAAGTACTGAAATAATGATTTAAAATTGCTAATAAAATGTGACATTCATAAAACCCAAAATTGTTTTAATATTTAATTTTCTAAATAAAATGTAAATGCTCGTTACTGAAATTATGAAATGTGATTAAAGATGTTAACATAACAAAAGGGATTTACAATTATAATACTTATATAATATATACATCCAACATACCTTTTCAGCGTAAGTAAAAATTTTCCTCTGATCTACACCACCAAATTGAGCATCACATTTCAGATATTCCTCATCTAGAGCTTGGAGTCCAGGGTATAAAAGACCACTAAGTAAAGGGTGGTCAACTTGCTTAACAACTTCAGCCCCAGCTTTGCGAGCATCATGTTCTGTGACAACAGTACTTAACCTGTACACGTCTAATGTGTATTCCCTGAAATCATGACAAACCCATATGCATTTTTCATATACTATTATAAAAAGTTTAAATGAATTGTTAGAAACAATTTTTTTAATAAAAGAATTAACAGTCAGATCTCTCCAAGTCAAACTCAAAGGGACCCAAAAACAAATTCGACTTACAGAGTTTTCGAGTAAGGGAAAATGGCCTTTAACCTTTTACATGGGTCATAGCGGCTATATCCCCTAAACGAGCAAAACGGCTAAAACGGCTGGTAAAACCATCAGTCAAAATCTTGCGTTTTTAAAAAAAAAATTGCATCACTTCCGGCACATATGATTTCCTGTTTTTCCTGTTGTGGATGTATTTTACTACATTTTCACTTGTTTTCTTTGTTGTGTTCGTTTATTAGATTTTTTTTCCTTTCAATTTTTTTGTGTGAGTGTTCAAAATTGATGGTTTGGATTCTTGAAGCGATAAAGTGGAGTTTACAGGCTTAAATTTAACAGAAAGTGAGTTGAGAAAAATGTACTTTGAGCTGAATGAAAAGATCGATAGTGACATTAGTGTTAGTATATGCATGTGAGCACGTGCTAAAGAATTGGTACATGATGACTGACCAAACGAAATAAGAGTTGCACGCTGACCCATGCCATCCTAGAGGAATAGCCAATTGTAACTGATAGAAATGTAGGGCAGACGCAACCATGGCGTGGTCAGGGGTCCTTATATACTGGACCCAAAACCATAAGCGTTCTCTCTGTCTCAGAAGATGCAAATTCACAGACCACCAGTTCTGAGGTGTTAGACTTTTGAATTAGAGTTTGAGCCTAGCTAAGAAGTTTGTTTTCAGGTTTGAGTAGTTACTTAGAATAGTTCAAATGTATTTTGTATATGTTACGGTTTAATGCTTTTATTCTTTGTATGTTGATTGACATGTTGTTTATTGATGGGTAGTTAAGGTATTCGCTATTATTGTTTTCAGCTAGTAAGTCTTAGTAGGTAATAGTTGTGACTAGCAGTCAGACCAATATAGAGTGGACCAGGCAGGAGAAGTGCTGGTGTTGATGAAAGGGGACAAGTCAAGAACCATTGGGACAGGAAGTCATTGCGGTGAAGACCAAGCTGTCATTCTGAGGGATTGACCATGGACTGACCTCAGGGGAAGAGAAACTAACAACTCACTTGGCAGACGATACGCCTGACTGAGGAGCAGTGACGTAGACGCAACAGCCACTCATCTATTGGCCACACCCACTCACCAGGGGGAAGATGTGTCATACGCAATCCTTATTTGCATTGTTAATTATACATTCATGTTAACCATATGTTCTTTTAATCCATTCCTTTTTGTATATATATAGATTTCATGTATTAAATACTCTCTCTGTTTTGTACAGAGGTGTTGTGCTCCATTATTCATTTGTGTTTAGATATTGTATTTGTAGTGTAGTTCTAGCTTAACACTTATACGTATTTAAGTTAAGTAATTGTCAATATTGGGGGCCAGAGTCAAATTTGATAATACAGTAAAGATACCCTAGACAACTAGAGTCATATAGGAGCTGGTGTCTATACCCTATAGACATCAGGTCTCAACAGTTGGAGACCAAAAATCTTTGAGTTAAGGAGATTTTCGCCAGGACCAAACCCTTAATTCCATATAGGAAAGTTTTCGATTTAGGGAAGTTATACTTGGTGAAATCAGACTGTATTATATAGAATAATTACTACGGTTGTTAATGGTTAACCGATTAACCAGTCCTCAGTTCAGGCGGTCTTAACAACCTTAATAAATACTGACTTCTCAACAAATAAAATGCTTTAACACATAAAAAAATAAATGTTAACCTGGTCAATTGAAAATCTGTTCCTTTCACAAATTTCAACTTGGCCAGATCAACTCCAATGGATTTCAACATGGCTTTAATGACAGCTTGATAATATTTCACTCTTAGCTCCAACAGCTCCCACGGTGCCTTCATATTATCTAGATAAGCATGTAGGTCAGCAAATAAAACAGTAACCTGAAAATAAATATTTAAAATTTGAACAGTGACAGTTAACAATTCCATCTGACCTGGTACTGCTCTGCCATTGCCAAGATATATTTTCTCATTGATCAATAGATAAACATTTTTAGAATGAACAAATGTTACAGTAACCATTTGTATTACCCAAATATTATTTTGTTAATTATTTAAAACATATAATATATATCGTAGTCGCTAAGATAATAATTTAGGTATCAGTTTAAAAGAAAGAACAAATAACAATTTAACCTACCTCACATCCTGCCTTCAGAAAATCAGCTAGTTTGGACATTGGCACAAAATAGGCTATATGGGGTCTACCAGTTGTGGCAGTGCCCCAATATATTTTCAAATCTCGAGTTTTTAAGATTTCTATAACTTTAGCTTCACCAAGGACTTCCTGAAAATTCATTACAATTACACAAATTTAAAGAAAATAAAGATAAGTTACATTTTCATTTAAAATAAAAAATGTGGGGAAAATAATTAAATTTTTAATATTCAACATGTGTAAATTGAAAAAAAAAGTAGAATATTTCTAAATTGATTAATATTTGAAAATAAATTATCCTTATGACTATTCTTTATATATACATCACAGAAGATTATTGCATCCTTCATTTTTTATTACATATATTGTTAGTATAATGTACAGAAAGTGCTGGCCTATTGAGCAGGTGAAATAGCATTCACAGACTATTATTTAATCTTTTTAACTTTAAGTATACAGAGGGGAAGAATTTTTGATTATCTGCAGTTGCTTTCCCACCCTTATTTTAGCCAGTACATTAATTTCACTGTGAAATAAACAAGTGTTTATTGAAGCACCTCATAATATTCAAACTCAAAGCATTTATCCTACTTGATACAGACCCTTTTAAAAACTTATTTATAATGATTAATAATGATAAAATGAGGTACGAAACAAACTAAAAAGTTGATGCAAACAAACAACACAAAAAACAAAGATTTCGTTTTAAAAAAAGATTTGGCCATTTCTAATATGTTGCTCAACTAATGTATGTACCTGCAAATTTCTCTTTATCAATGCAAGTTTCTCTTGATGATCCATTTTTTATTGCTGAAGAAAAAAATTACATAAATTTATTTAACATATGAAGAGAGCCTACACCACCCATTTCTCTGTCAAACTCAAAGACAAAATATTTCTTAAGTCTTTTCAATTATTATATGAAATGCTGTAAACTGTTAAAGTATAACAAAAAAAAAAATTGTAATTGAATTAAATAACTAAATTTAGTGAGCCAAAAATGTAATACAAAAATATATGTTATTGATGAGTAACAAGTAAAACTGAAATTTAGTTAAGTTTGTAGCTAATTATATTTAAATTATGCATAATTTATGAAAATAAAAGAGTGAGACAGCAATCAGACTAGCTAGTATGAGAACAAGTAAAATAATTTACCGATTAATAGAGAAATTAATCGGTAATTTCCGCAGCCCTAGTTGCTACCCCTTCTCACAACTCTCCTCCTCTCTCACCCGGGCTTGGGACCGGCTACGGCGGAGTTCTTTATTTTGTATACGCATATATATTATTATATTATAATACTACATTACTAGATCCGGGCTTACTTGTATGTGTATTAATTCTAAAATCTAAATTTATTTAAATAAATTATTTAAGTAGATTTAATATTGGTCGACTGATTATAAATGTGTTGGCAGATGGCAGATTTTGCAATATTATAATTTACTTGTGTAAGTGATGCCGATACCAAGTATTAAAATTTAGCATACCGTAAAGTAAAGCCGTAAATGAAAATCCTCAAGAAACGATTCGCGCACAATCGCAAGAATGTAAAATAATTTGTTTCGTGTGGAATAATAAAATGTACAGTGTGCAGACTTGTCACTGGAAATCATTCCATTCATCCTTCAACCTCATTTTCACTCTATTACTATTGGCGTATTGCTTTGTTCTTGTTGTTTTATTCATAAAGGTTGGCCGTGTGCAAAATTTATTTAACTATTGGTTAAAATTAACAATTATTATTGTAAGTCAAAGCCGAAGTTTGTTGTGAGTCATAATTATTCATATGTCTTAATGTTTGTCATCTATGTAGGTCATGATCTAGAACTTGTAAAAATATCTGTATCAGTATAATTATAAGCATCAGAAACTTCGTTTTGGCAAAAATGAATATTGGTAGACCCCTAAGATTTAATCAACGTATCTGCTTTTTAGAATATATAACAAAAATTATCATGAAAAAAATTTGTATAAACAATAATACAGGGAATTATTGATTCGTTTAATTGAAATTGCTGGTTATACTTTTTTAACTTCCCTTTTTCTATATACTCTATTTCTCATCTTAATATAAAAAATTTACAATGTCTTTTATTTTTTAAATTAAAATTATGATTATAATAGCTTCATTTTGTTAATCAGTGTTGTGTTACAAATTATTAAACATTCAGGTAAGTAAAACTTAAAAACAAGATGTTTTTTTTAAAAGTAATATTAGTATTAGTTAAATCTGGTGTATCTATGCAATAAAGTTAATGAGCCAGAAAATGTGTTGTTTTCTATGTGAATTCTAAGGAGTATTGTGCAATATTGTGATATGTGTGTAATTACTGGATATTTCATTATTAAAGGTAAGTGCCTTTTTCATTTTAAAAATAATAGCCCATTGGAAAGATGATCAACATCATATAAATAATTACAACAAATAATAGAAAGCCAAAAAATCTTTAAAACTAAAAATGCATAATCAGAAATAATCAATTTGAATCTTTCATTAACTTAAAATTTAAATAATTTAGCAGGCTTTACTTTCTAGTTTTGTCAAATTTAATAATCACTTTAGACTCCATGATATAGACAAATATTTCTAATTAAATCAGTATATTAATATCAAAATTAATATATACTGCAATACTTATAACTTATAAGGCCTAACAGAAGGCCTAAAGCTACTAAACTGATTAGTGAATAAGGCCCAATAAGTTAATATATTAATTTATAAGTATATTAAGTNCCCCCCCGGTTGCCGTTACTTTGTCGTAGCAGTAGACACTCCGTTAATTTAAATAACTTAGACTTAAATAACTTGTGATTGTGATACATTTTAAAATTATTTTAGTTACTTAAACATTCTTAATTGACAATTACTCATACGCAGTGACTATTGGGCAATACTAATTAGTACTAATACTAATACTACTGCTACAATCAGCTAATCACGTAATTGTAATCAAGTCCAAGACAAGAAATTAAATGACACTTCACTTACGTATGCTAAGAAATTTGACTGCAATGTCACCTTTCCTAAAATTTATTTCCTTGTGAACTTATTAATATGCAGTTGCGTGTTATTATATAATGGGCCTTTTTCTTGTAAAAAGGTATTTATATCAATAGTTCAATATCTTGTCTTTTCCTATTTACTTGGCATAAGTGTGATTTTTTTGTGTTGATTTGCCAATGCTTTCGTCAGTCATATGTCGTAAAGTTACACATGTTTATGTTAATTTAAACATGCTAACTTTTATTTCAAAGATTTTAGTTATATTATAAACTTAATAAACGCATTCAATTTAGAATTATTTAGATTTTTTTACCAAAATATTTGTAGAAATTTAAAACAAAAGAATTTTATAACCTAATAACTATTTTTACGACAACTGAAACTTGATCTACGAGAAAAAGATCAGAGGTCAGACAAACAGGGCCATTACTCGATATTCCAATACTGCCTATGGGGCAATAGCCAACAGTTCCACCGATCTGATATTTAGACATAAATATTAGTATTATTAGTCTACAATTAAAAATAAAATAAAGGCATAAGCCTGCCACAGCCTATTTAGGCTAATAATAAATCAGTGATAGTAATAATAGGTAATCCTGCTGTTTTATATTAAGTATAATTAACTATAGACTATTAGTCATAGACTATAGACTATAGAATAGACTATAGAGACTATAGACTATACTATAACTATAGAAGTAAAGTTATTCAATATAATAATAATTATAATATAAATTATAAAGTAAAGTATTAAAGATTATTTAATTTAAATATAATATAAATTATAGGATGTGGCTAGCGCTACGACAATTTTGTCGTAGCGGCAGACGACCCGGTCGGATGTTGCTAGTTTACGACATGTCGTAGCGCTAGTCAGGAAACTAGTGCTACGACATGTCGTAACAGCAGACGATCCGGTCGGATGTTGCTAGCGTTACGACAAGATTGTCGTAACAGCAGACGAACCGGTCGGATGTTGCTAGCGTTACGACATGTCGTAGCGTTAGTCAGGAAACTAGTGCTACGACATACGCAACTTATGCTACGACTAGTTTCAGTCACTTTTTGCAGTTAACACCTGGAACTGGAAAGAATTAAATCTTAAGAAACTCTTCTGTAAATTGTAAACGCATAAATATATTAAAATACGACATTATTTGTGTGTGTAATTAATTATATAATTAATTCTAAAATCTAAATTTATATAAATAAATTTTTAAAGATAGATTTTGATTTAACTTTAGTATTGGTCTACCGATTATAAGTATATCAGCCGATTTTGCTATACTATAGTATACTTGTGTAAGTGATGCCGATACATTAAAATTTAGAGTATACCGTAAAGCCTAAAGCCGTAAATGAAAATCCGCAAGCAACTGATTCGCGCACAATCGCAAGAATGTAGGCCTAAAATAATTCGTTTCGTGTGGAATAATAAAATGTGCCGTGTGCAGA
>MUZC01002090.1:309044-330650 GCA_002072015.1 Radix auricularia | reverse complement strand
GTCGCGCTCTGCATATTGTTTTGAATATAATCAATACTTTTAGTTCTGTCTCATATTTATTATTTATTTATTAATTAATTTTTTTAAAAATAAATTTTTATAAATATATTTTTTAAATATTATCTTTTTTAATAATGGATTTATAGTAAAAAAAACTTTTGATTTTACGGGTTGTTTATTAACTGCCCCCCTCCCACTGTAAAAAATCTCGGACCCCCCTCCCCACCAAAGTATGTGACACTTTCACAGAAAAGTAATTTTTTTAATAACAAAATAATTACAATCTAATATAAAACTTAAAACACTTTGAGGAGTGAGGTCACACATGGCCGGACACCCCCTCCTGTTATAAACTGTTACACTTTCTTACACCCCCCCCCTCTGAAGCATGACATACTTTATGGACAGTCCCTTAGCTATTACAGTGCTAATTTTTTAGTTTTTTTTAATTTTTAAGGCAGTTTTTCATGTCTCAATGATGCATGTTCCGAACACAATTAGGCCCTTTTGTTATCTATCACCCTACTTGCAAGGTTGTCAAAGTAAGATGCCTAATTAAATTTATCACTCACAAACAAACAAAATTTTCTGCAGCGGTAAACCTAAACTTCTGTGCAGCGTTGTTCATATGTCTGTGCAGCTTTAATTTTTAAAGGGAACATAGGCTATGACTTACGTTATGTTTCATAATGAATAATACATTGTATTAAATTGTATGTTAATAATTAAACAAAATATTGTCAACGACATCCTTGACCCACCAGCATATTGACTGTTATTAACATAGGCAGAGGCATAGACCTATATTTGTATTGTCCTTTATTCAATTCATTTTTATAAATTGAAAATGATCTTAATTGGTAGTTAGTGTATAACTGGACTACATCTCGTCCTTGTATCAAAATGACAAATGTTCTGATTTGACTTTGAGAGCTATCGATACATATTAAGACAATTAAGTTCTACTCTCACTATTATTATTATTATTATCATTATCTATTGCTTCTATAGAATTATTTTATTAATTTCTGTATTATTTTTATAATTTAATTATTTCACATACTAATATTAAACTGCTATAATTAACAACAGAAAAATTGTACATAAATAGCAAGAGCTAAACAGAGTTCAGTATTCATTAACTCAAAGTAAAAAGAAAATAGTAAAAAAAACTTTAAAGTCAAATTTCAATCTTTTGTAGGATTTTTTAAGCTGAAATTTTAAATTCCATTTTTAAAAATTGTGAGATTAAATTTAAAAAGAAAAAAAAAAGCATATCCCGTTTCAAGTTTCTGCTCCTTTTGGCTCTCCAACTTTTTATTTCATGGCCTTTATTAGACTTAATATCATTTTATCAGTATCAGTAGTAAATAAAAACACTGAGAAATTTCAGGAAAATTGTGTTAGTAGCACATGAAACTGTAGGTTCACAATTTTTAAATAAAGATGAAGTTTTGATACATACTCATGATTGTACATAATTCACTATGACTATGCCAATCAGGCATGAATTTGAATTTTTCAAAAATTAAAAAATTCATTACTATTACAGTAGAACCCACTTATCTCAGCCTCGGTTATCTCGCCAACCCTATTATCTCGAAGCTTTTCAGGAAACCCCAAGGCCGTCGACATAACCAGGTCTGACTGTAACTATTGTTATGTGTAGTTTCTGTATGAAATATTTTTTTTCAAAGGGAATTTTAATTTTCTTGTGAAAATGTATGCATTTCATTTAATAAATTAATTTATATGTGAAATATGTTTGCTATTAAGGGCTTATTTTCAGGTTTTCAATTACTTATGAATTTTTCAGCTCTTTACAATACAAAATAGAAGCATGATGCTTCCATTTTTAATATACATAAAGCGAGCTTTACACAACCTTGATGAGCATAACAAGGAAATAATAGCAGCCTTGGACAACCCCCAACCCCCTTCTCCCCTCCAAATTTTAAAAAATGACTTAAATCAGTTATGGAGAAAGTCTGTTGCCTTGCACGAATCACGGCCAGTTCTTTTTTCTCATTTTTTCTATAGGTACTAGAAAAGTTAGGTAGAATCCATAAACTGGCCTTGATAGTTATGTCTCTCATCCTCAGCTGATGTGGATTTCATTGTTAAAGTAGAACTGCTATCTTATCTTATCTTATCTTAGATATACAGACGCTCCTTCTATGCAGCTATCATTATCAATAAGAAAGGAAAATGCAATTTTAACAACTTCTGAATGATACCACTAAATGGTTTGGAAAGCCTCTGTTAAAAAGTACTCAAGAATTAGTTGCAAGTGGGAATTTGAAAGGTCCTTCTTTATGTATCAAGCATTGGAGCTTGACAGGATCAAACAAAGCCATGCTATGAGTAGAGTATACAGTCAATGTCCAAATAAACCATATCATCTTCTGTCTCAAGCTTCACCCATCAGCATGAGTGGGATGCTCTTACAAGACATTAAAATTTCGCTGCAAAATAATATAAGCATAGAAACTGAACTTTTACCTTATTAGTAATATTAATAATTTTGTTTGATCCCAACCCAAACGTGGAGAAGATCTTCATTTTTGTCCCAATTTTTAAAATATTAAAAAAAAAAAAGTCTTGACTGACCTTCAATTAAAAAGTTTGATGAAATATTAACCAATTAAGGAAAATTATGGAGAATAAAATGTAATTAAATATTGGTCTTAGCGGAAAGGTCTCATTTTCACTTAAAGCATTAATTTTTTCCAATATAAAAATGGCAACTAAATTAATAAGTATTCACTCTACCTATATTGTGACCTGTGCTTGTGTTAATCAATATTATTGTTGGGGACCAATGTTTCATTAAAACAGTGCGGCTGCGCAGAGATTTGACCAATGCTGAGCAGCAGTTTAGAATTATACCGCAGCAAATTTTGACAAATATTTAAAAAAATGGATGCTGTTCAACTTTGCACAGAAGTTTTTTTACTTTGCACACAAACCAATAATCGCAGGAAAGATGAATTTAAGTAGTGTTAAAAAAATAATAAAATAACAAATTGTCCTTTACTTTTAACTATTAATATTTCAGATCAGGCGCATAGGAAAAATTCGAGATGGGTTTTTTTCAACAAATTAAAGGGCTTCTTATTATGCACCTGCTTATTGGATACATCTTTGTTATGTCAGGACTAATTGTAACATTTCTCATGTTGTGCTCATGCATAATTTGGCCTTGGAATCGTCATTTATATCGCAAGATCAATGTCCACTTGGCTTATGCTCACTGGTCACGTATGTTTTTTCCCCCTTTTATTAAGAACTATTACTTATATTTAATTCCATATTTATACTCTTTGATAAAATATTTTTAAAAATTAAAAAAATTGTGGTTATAACCCTCTATACCATTTTATGTTTTCTGAGATTAAAAATATTAAAAATCAAAATTTCAGAATTCACCTTTTTGGGGCAATGGTGGTCCGGCTCAGAAGTAATTCTCTACTCATCCACTGAAGACCTTCATTTGATTGGAAAAGAACATATCCTTACAATCATGAACCACAAATTTGATATTGATTGGTTGATAGCTTGGATTTTGGCAGAGAGGTTGCAGATGTTAGGGGTAATTGTTTTGTTTCATAATTTTGTTTAAAAATAGATTTATATCTAAACATTGATTAAGGTTTTAAAGTGTACATTTTGTTTCCCTTTTTTAAATATTAATTAATGATGTCATTTAAAATAAAATATTAGTTGATACCCGGAATATTTATCTAATGGTTTGCCAATAAATGTGTATAATTATGCCCTTATATTCTATTGAGTCGAAGTGATTTGACATTCAAAAGGTGCTGTATCATTATGTTATCCTTCTGTCATTTTTAATATTTTATCATTCTAACTAGGGGAATACTGAGTATGATTTTTGCCTTGTGCTGAGTACCGATACTGAGTACTTGAAGAAGTATGAAGCAAGACCTACATATGAATCATGACAAAGCAAACTACCCTCTATAAAAATGTAAAAATAAAATTAGGAACCCCTTTTGAACCTTCAACTTGACTCATAATTAATAGGTCTGAACTGATATTCATTATCAGCCGATTTTTGTATACTTGGAAATATTGGGCAATCGGCCGTGTAAGTGATGTCAAGTATTACGTAATTGCTCAAATAGAAAAGATGCACAGAATATTTAGTTTCGTGAGGAATAATTAAATGTACCGTGTGCAGACTTGTTGTCATTGGCAATTATTAATCCTTCAACCTAATTTTGACACTATTACTATTGTTTTTTTACTCATTGTATAATTCATAAAAAGTGTCAGTGAGCAAAAGCCATTTAACTATTGGTTAGAATTAAATATGCGTAATAGTTGTAGGTTCAAAAGGAGTTTCTAAGAATTGTATTTGTACTTTTTTAAAGAGGACAGTTCAATTTGTCATCAGGCTATGTTACTATGTAGGTCATAATCCGGAACTTGTAAAGACATTAGAAAATTATTTTAAGATAATTTTTTTTACTGTTCGTACAGAATTAAATGATTCATTAATAAAGTTTATTTTAAAAACAAATTAAAGAAATAGTTTTATTTATAGCATAAATTCTGAAAATATCATGATCAAAACGAGAGAAAAAATGTGTGACACAAACAGTGGAACTGGGGTTACAAAATGTAAGTTAATAGTAGGGGTCGACCGAATTCAAATATTTGAAATCCTTCTGGAACTGGCTTTGGCCGGGTTTATGAGGTGAAATCAGGCCAAATCCGGAGCCAAATTTTTAAAATTGGCCGGATACCGAATGTGCCGGAGCTGGAGCTATTGTATTGATATATATTTTATCACAAAATCGGCCAGACGGATTTGGCTGGATTTATAAACTAAAATTATACCAGAGCCGAAGCGGGATCCGGATTTGTAAAAATGAGCGGATTCCTAATTATCCAGAGTCGAAATCCGGTACACCTCTAGTTAATAGCAGGTTAATACTTCTTCATGAACTCGGTATAGGCAAAATATGGCCGCCACTACTTGGTACTAGGCAAAAAAATCATCCTCGGTACACCCCTAATAATTAATAGGGCCGTGGTGGTATAAGTGGTAGCACGCTGGACTGCTGAACTGTAGCAAGGACCCAAATCACAAATTTAAGCCTCAGTACCGTAAATGCCTCTGGGGCATTGTACCAGCCACACAATCCCTTGCTTGTTAGTGGTGGCTCAATAAACTTGTGAATGCTACTTTACTTGCCCTAGAGTCCGCCATGGACTGAAAAAGGGGTTATAATTAATTGTAACCAATAGTTAAATGGCTTTTGCACGCAACTACTGTTTATGAATGAAACAATGAGAACAGACCCATAGTAATTGAGACAAAATGATGTTAAAGGATGAATTGTTGCCGATGACAACAAGTCTGCACATGGTCTGTTTTGTTATTCCATATGAAACTAAATGTTTTAGACATGCGATTCTGCATGCATCTTTGCTATTTGAGCAATTACGTAATATTTGGCATTACTTATGCGTCAGATTGCCTAGTATACCAAAATAGGCTGATACTGATTAGCCTAACAGAGTATCGGTTCAGCTTTAATTAAAACCCATTATGCTAAAATTTAATTTTTAACACTTCGTTAAAGAATGCTAAGTTAAGGACTAAATATATGTTATATGTCCAATTTCTTTAAAATATTGCATGATCTTATTTTCAATGAAATTAATCTTCTTTTTATTATGAATATGACTTGGTTCTGGAAATGTTTTTAATGTATGCAATATTTATTTTTCTTGCTTACAATTATTAAAACAATTAATATTCATAAATTCTTTATATTTTTCTGACCCTGGCCCTATGTATTTCAGGAAAGAAGCCTCACTGTGTTGCAATATTTCTCATGTTCTTATCTGCCATTATGAATCTTTTACTTATTATAAAGATCTTTCTCTCAAAACATTGAAGTACCCAATTAAAATTTTTTGATTATGTGTGAAACAGTATATTTAATTTTGAATGTTATATTAATTTATGTGAATCCAGTATAAAAAAAGCTTTATAATCACACCGACCCTCCCCTTTCCATAGCACAACAAGCAAACACTCTTTTGTAAGGAAAAATTCTTTTTTGTCAACAGAACACAAAGATCTATGGCAAGCAGATTTTGAAGTATGTTCCTCTGATAGGTTGGGCGTGGTACTTTACTGAGAGCATATTTCTCAAACGTCAGTGGGATTATGACAAGAAAATCATTCAAAAAGACTTGCAGCAGGCCACTGACTATCCAGAAGGCTATTATGTAACGGTTAGTACTATCACTATGATGGCATGGCAAAATTGAGTGATTTTTTGTAATGGGAAGTCATATTATCCACCATTGACACTGCGTTATTTACATTAGGGTGAAGACTAATGTGCTGGTGAGACTGAGTCATTTAATGCAGTGATGAGGGTTATGTCATGTTGAATATTGTCATTTAATTGTGAGGTCTACAATGTTATTGAGTATTGAGATGGCTGTAATTTCAATTTCTTGATATTCAATATTTTACTGTGATCCTCCTGCATTTTAAGTATTTTCAGTCATGCTTTAACAATTTAAATTCTGTATATTATTGCTTTATTTAAACTATTTTCAACTATTAATTAAACAATTTTAGTAGTTTCATTTTTCCCTCATTGACTTCATCTGAAATTTTGGCACCAATTGTAATAGCAAAGAGAAAATAACATGAATATATTTAATTTAATTTAAAATTATTTAAGCCATCTTTGGATAAACCCATTCTTTGTTTCTATCTCTACTAAATCTTAACACTTCACTTTAGCTGATTGCTTAAATTTCACAAAAGTCTAAATGTCTAAGTTTTAAGCAATGGACTGTTCAAAGCAAAGAAGAATAATGAAACATCAAGATTTTCTTGTTTTTTTTTTTTAATAAAGCTATTGCTGTTCCCTGAAGGAACGAGGTTTACAGAAGAGAAACACAAGGCAAGTTTAGAAGTGTGCAAGGCAAAAGGATACCCTCTTTTGAAACATGTGCTATTGCCTAGACCAAAAGGTTTTATTGTTTCAATTCAAGGGCTGAAAGGACACTGTAAGTAAATCGAATGATTAGAATTAGATAGTAAATTTAAATAACATGGATGATCTTCGACTTTTTCAAATCAACAAGAAATATACATGGGATAGAGGAAACATATCAGGTAACCCAAAGAAGGACAGCACAAAAAAACACAGTTTGGTCAAAAAACCTTAAGCAGCCTTCCATGGAAAAAAATTACTTAACTTAACAAAAATGTATTGGTCATATTACATTATTAAAGTGTCCCAAAAGTTGGAGTCTTAACATGAGATTTACAGAATACTTAAAAGGTGAGAGATAAATAAATAAATAAATAAAAGAGAAACATGACAAAATACAAAGGGAAACAAGATAGCAACAACTGGGTAGGCTTCCAATAATATGTTCATTTGACATTTTTAAGCTTCTTATTATCAATTAGTCTCAACATTTTTTTAGTGTGTACAGGTTAAGTTTGTCTTTGTTTTGTTGCAGTTAAAGACCTTTTTTTTTTCCCTGAAATGTTGTGGCTTACATTGAACTTTTTTCTATGCTGTGTATAAATATTATATCTTTAACACGAATGAAGTCCTCTACACATGAATTTTAATATTTCTTATTAATTGGTTTTGCTTTTCTTCTAGTTCCTACAATCTTGAATTGTACAGTAGGATTTTCAAAAGATGGCCCAGCACCTACACTAATGTCTGTTATTCAAGGGAAGTCCCTCATAGGACATTTTCATGCAGAGTAGGCTTGCCTAATAGTATTTATACACATTATTTCACTAATCTTTAACCAGGAAAATAAAACAAATTGTGAGGAAAAAGTAATGAATTAAATATTTTTAAAAATAGATTATTCAGAACAAGAGTTTGGAAACTTACTATTCACTAGCCTAATATTAACATGCAACATGGAACTCTTTTGGCACATAATTAAAATTAAAGCTCAAACTGATTCATGTGATTTGTATGCACTGGAGAGCTAACAACCAATAATTTGCACATCTAATAAATCACAGACAGAAACGTATGACAAGTGTTATCATACAGACGAACCTCTCTAAGTCGAACTATCCTAAGTCGAAAACCATGCTCTATTGAATTAATTGTTAAGTTCTGTCCAAATTCTGCGCCTATTACGCCATTTTGAATAACTCGAAATCTCTGTAAATCAAATTTTTTACCGGTCTGTTTCAGTTCGACTATAATTTATTTATGTTTAGATTATTAAACAAACGATTCTATTCCAAAGGAAAGAGTATTTTAAAAAGATAATTAATTGTTAGAATATTTGAATGCATTAAGATTTGATCAGTTAGAATCATATTAGGATAAAACATTAAAAAATTTAACTCAACTCAGTAAAATTAATTTATATTGAAACATTGAATCAAGATTTTTTAATTACCATTGTTACACTATGCAAATTTTAATTAATTAGTTTTTTTAAAAAAACAGTCATAAAGGAAACAGCTAATTTTTTTTAGCATTTTGAAAATTCAGGCGAATACCAATTGATAGTGTACCAACTGAGACAGATGAAGCATGTGCAAACTGGCTTAGAGAACTTTTCAAAAGAAAAGTAAGTGCAAATCAATATTGTAAAACTATCAAATTCCTGTTCTTCTTTATTTTGACGGTCTTTGTTAATTAATATTGATCATTCTTTACTGTGTGTCTAGAAAACCATGTATTATTATGAGTCAATTTAATTTGGTCAGAATAAAACTAAAAGAAATTTATTTGGTTTTATTTTGGAGTAATTATTCAATTTAAACTTTTCCTAATTGGTCTTTTTAAAAATTGTTTCCCATTAGTTAGTTAAAAAACATTGACAAATATTTCATAACAGTCTATAGCAGTCGTCAACATTATTTGTTAAAAAATGAACAAATTATGTTTATTTAATTTTTAAAAAAGCAAATAAAAATGATCACCTATTTCTAATAAGTGACAACATCATATATTTTAAGGACACATGATTAATAAAATATCTATCCTTTCCTTAGGATGACATTTATGAAGAGTTTGTCCAGACTGGAAAGTTTCCAGGGCCATCTCATGTTGTGCCGTATCGTTACAACGACTTGGTGATGTGGATATTTTGGGCGTTGATCACATGCATTCCATTGTTTTATGTTATTGGAAATCTATTTATAGCCGGGACATTAACCCAACAAATCCTTGTTGTGGCTGTTGCAGTGATCAGTAAGTAATGTATAATTCTTAAGTCTGCAAGAGGTGAACTTATAGATTTCATCTAATACATTTAATTTTCCAATGATATACATTTTTAAGTTGATATATATACTAATACAGTTTATAATTTTAATTTAATACCCTAAATTAAGAATACAAAATGACATTCTGCTAACTAGACTTGTTTCTTAATGGTCTGAGTTTTATTTTTCTTACTTTTCAGTGTCCATAGTTGTGAGATTGATGATAAGTGTCACAGAGATACACAAAGGATCAGAATATGGAAAAGTCAGCAGTACATTAGAAAATAAGAAATCAGAATAAAAAACCACACTTGATCCTAGGATATCTAATTTTTAAAAATAAATATCTATGTTACTGCCTAGCTTCTCGAATTTTTAAAGTATCAAAAAAGATGTTTTAATATTTCTATTTACAATTTTATTCAAAAATTTTAAGTTAGCGAATGTAAGTAAAGCCTGAGAATACTGAGATGAGAAACAATTGTCTCTAAGTGTTAATATATTGCATGTCATGATAAGATTTGGCTGTTGTTTACTTTAACACATTGTTTCTAAACATAATCATCAGTTGTACTTTTCCTTCCATAACTTCTACATTGAAAATATTGCTGTGGCTCATGAGAAAATGAAAAAGTTTAAATGAATGTTCAAACTATATTTATTGAAATATTTAACTTGGTTCTACATATTTTTTTTCCCATTTATTTTAAATCTGGTTGGTTGAGAAGATTTCTAGTTATTTGCTGAATAAGGGGAATATTCCTAATATACTCACGATTTTACCCATCACTTGTATTCAAAGAAGAAAATGTAAGCATTGGTATACATTAAGGTTTTTAACTAACTTAGATAGATTTCTTGCTCATTCTCAGAACTGCAGGAGAAAACTGCTATCGGACGGTTAATCAGTATTCTTTTGAATGGTCTAACAGTCCTAAAAAATTAGCGGTCTTAACAACCTTAGTGCGAATTAAACCTTTGTGAACTTTGAACTAGTTAAAATTTCTTGATATTGTTTTGTTGGTGTGCCTATACAACCCAACTTGTTGTATCAGGGGAAATTCCATGATCATCAGCTCTGAAAAATTTTCAGATTTCTTTTTTTGTGTTGCCTTACTTATAGCTAAAAAGTATAATAATAAGAACTGACCAATTTATTTTTGTATGTCTTCCCCTTTAGGGAACCTCATTAAAATCATCTCTTTCCAAACTTTCTCTATTTTATGGGGTATATTTTTAAAAAATACGTTGTATTTAAGTAATTAAGTGTGTCATCCTCAATTAATGAATGGCAACAGACATGCTCCTTGTGGGTCACATTACTTAGATCTGTGTTGCTTTCAATAACATGTTTTATGATGAGATAAATTTTGGATAATTTGGCAAATGAGCTCCATAGCCAGTTGTGTTGAATTTAATTTATAATCAATTTTAGCCATCATGATAGATTGATAAAAAAGGTTTAAAAAATTATTATTTACACCTTCATTTTCATCTAGTTCAAGGACACTGGTCCTACTTGAATCTTTATTTTCTTTTCTTCTTTAGGTTTTCATTGTTTTTATTGATAAAATTAATTTGGTATTTTTTGTTCATAAGAATACATTTAGCTTGTAAGAACTAATAAATAAAGAGCAATTTTGTGTTTCACAAAAGTACAATAATTATGTTGATTTAATTAATAAAATTCTGCTTTCATAAATAAATGAACTTGTTTAAGTAAAGAGTTAATAATTTCTTCGTAAATTTGATAGACGACAAATTTCCTTTCTAATTTTGAATATTCTAACAATTGCTGTCCAAAAAAGCACATTTTTGCAAGTCATATTTCTTAATAAAATTATTGATATATAATAGCTGAAAGAAAACATTTTTTGAACGTTAAAAATATAATAAGTTATAATTAACCATAAAATTAATAGTACTAACAAATAAAGATTAATGCATATCTTTTATTATTATAAACTAGGGCTGCTGAAATTACAGATTAATTTCTCGATAATCTGTAAAAATTTTATCGATTAAATATATGTTAATTGATAAAATGGCGATTAAAATTAAGGAATATATTCTAAACTATTTTTTTGAATTAATAAATAATTAATTATTATTAATTTATAATAGTTTGTATTTTTTACGTACAAACTTCTCAATTTAAAAAAAAGGATTTGTTAAGTATAAATTTTAAAATAAGCCCTTTTTATAAAGAAACTAATATTTTAAAAAACATTGTTTTTACTTAATTAAAAATAACAAAATTTAATTCTTTGACATTAAATTGTTCTCCCTTTATTTAAATATATCGCCTAAAAACATATATATAATTTTAATTAAATACTTAGGTTATGGGAAATTTATGAAATTTTCAGTTTAATGACATCATACATCTTATTTTCAGCTTTAATCAAAATTATCGATTAATTTTTCGGTAATTTTTCAAAAGATAGCGATTGAATTTAAAATAATCGATAACAGCCCTATTATAAACTATTTATGATGTTATTCAAAGTTTTTAGGATGGTCAATGATTGCCTAATGATTTATTCAAATCTACATAATAGTCTTTAAGTGACCAAACACAAAGTAAAGACAAACATTTCAAAAGAAAAATGAAAATACTGAAATGCCCACTAATATTACTAATAATTCTTGTTCCAGTTTAAAGAATCCAAAATTAATTTTTTAAAAATTGTACATAAACAAAAACAAAACATTACTTTGAAATAATCTTAACCAAAGCAGAACACACAAAATTTAAAAAAAAATCACCAGCCTTTTGTAATGATCAGATGTTATGTAACATTTAATGCATATTCAATTACTTAAAAATGCAAAAATGTGATTATTAGCAAAATTAAAAAACAAAAACAACCAAACAAATTGTCGTGAAATAGAATTTAACAGTCTTTGATGAAATGCGAGTTTATTGATATCCCCGCTAAGCGCTCGGATTAGGAGGAAGCTTTAGAAACTCTCGGGCACGCGGATTTTTCATGAGTTCATTTTGCATAATTGAGATGCAGTTGTGGCTCAACCAATACAGCAAGACTGCGGACGGCAGCTTTGTTACAAGGGCGAAGAGCACCGCAGTGAATATGGAACCAAAAGTCTGGTGATTTACAAACTTGGGCTTCCCGAAGAATCTGGATATTGGCTTTGCCTGCAATGTTGAAAGCGCAGTCAAGAGTGGTAATCCAAAAACATAGTCTGGCGATGTGAGGTCCTTGAACCAAAGCAAACCCCCGTAGGTAAAACTGGGCACGGGACATGTGGCCATCCCATTGATGGCAAAGAGCATGAGGATCAGGGCAGTTCCGTTGGCCAGGAACAGCTTGCGAGGGGCGGCGTTTTCTTTTAGCACATAATAGAACCGTTCATACTCAATGTCAGGGGTAAGCCTCTTGGCTTCCGTTTCGAACCGGTGGTAATCCTTCTGGGCCTGCCAGAGTAGCGGGAACAGGCAAGCCCTGATCAAGATTGGGCTGGTCATGATGGATGCCCACCAAGGGAGGCCGAGGCCGGTATGTAGCAGGCTGACGTATTGCTGCGCCAGTCCAAACGGTGACCACAATTGGCCGATACCAAGAGATCGCAGGGTTGGCTCTTGAATCATTAGGTCAGCAACGTCTGTCATCTTATCAATTACGCCGGAACTGTTGTGTCTAAGGGGTGCAGCAGACGTGGACGACACAAGGTAAAAATAAGCGTTTCTTCTGTTGAATGCTTTAGAATCGGGTTGAAATACCTTGTGGTGGAGTCCCCGTTGGACAAGTGGGTAGCTTGCTGCACATAATTTTAGGTTTTGTTGACAAAGTAATGAACTTAACGTTGCCATTCCATTTTTAGTGGGCTTTCGAAAGAGTGAAATGAATTTTGTTTGCCAAACCATTTTGGTTATCATGAATACAAATTGTGCATGCAGGATGTTACCAGTGTTACCAGTGCCGCCTCGATCCAAACTGTGCACTATACTATATGTTCCCGAAGTCTCAAATTGCACACTATAAATTTAAGCTATTTTTGTAGCACCAAATGGAAATAATTGAAATAGTCAAATTAGTGGCGTAGCTAGAGCATTTGCCGCCCAGGGCGGTCTCCAATATTCCGCCCTTTTAGGGGGCCATCCATACTGCAGTCACAAACTGGGGGGGGGGTCCCATATTTGACGTCACTCAAAGCGCGCAACTTTAAATACAAGTTCCACTTAAATATATGATTACCGATACTTAATTTAATGACGTGTTACGTGGCTCACGCGTGTAACGATTTTACTAATATGAGAGTGCAGCCTCACACTAAAAACATATTTAAATGACAAAAAAAAAATTGCTTTTGAAACATGCTCATTTTCAAATTGAAAATACGGCTGTTCTGAGGGGGGAGAGGGAACTTTGTGACGTCACATTGAGGAAGGGGTTTACCTTTTCGTTTCGTGACGACGTGTGACGAGTGGGGGGGGGGTGAAAAATCAGCCGAAATCGCGTGACGTCATTTATGGACGGCACCTTAAGGCAATGGTTTGGTGTTTTTTTTTAAATAATTAACACGAATAAATAAATGTAGTTGAAACGAAGTACATTGCAAAACTAAAGAAGACAAAAAAGGCGTATGTCATGCTCTATTTATGTAAGCAGTAATAAAAGAGACCGCATAACAACATGATATACCTATAAATACACATTTTTAAAAATACAACATAATTTTTTTGAAGGCCACAAAAAAAAAAAAAAAATGCGGTCGCAGTGGGCCCCGCGCTTTTATAGACCCCACCCATCTTAATTTTTACTTATGATCCTTATTAATACGTTATCTCTACCCAAACAGGGCCACGCGCAATCCTTTTCCATTCTAAGCTGCACAGGGCCCCGAAATAGCTAAGACCGCCTGTGTACTGCCATAAAAACCTGGATCCTTTTTCTTTCAAAATCGAACTGTTCTTCATCAATGTAAATAAAGAAATTTATTTGATTCTCCAATTCTTCATTTACTAGGCTACACGGTATTATACACGAATATTTTCTGGCAAGGACATGAGACTCATCAGCGCGTTCTTTTATTTTCTTTTATAATTACATCTAGATCTATGCATAAAAACATTTCTCGATGTACTTATTGCTCTAAAGATAGAACCACGTCTTCTGAATTTTCCTCACTCTTATTTTTTCTAATTCTAACTCAGCGTTCAGTTGATATCTCCAACTGTCTCTTTCTGTATTAGAACATATCTTTGTTCCATAAAATCGGTTTGCATTAATTTGAAAAAGACGTAACCCATAAATTGAGATACCATAGAAAAAAGACTGCTTTGAAATGAGTAAAATTCCAGCATCTAATCTTGTTTCACTAGTCATTTCAGATGTCAATTTTTCCAAGACGCATGAAATTTTTAAGCATGTCTTTTTCGAAATTATTTATGTTATTGTGGTGTTTATTAACGGAGAAATGAATAACTGTTCATTTTTAATGAATAACCATACTTAAATGGACAAACACAAAGTATATGTGCTACTTTAATGCCATGAAAACAGAACAATTAATTTAATTTTTTTCAAAAGTTACCTTACAATAATTTTATGAAAACTTAAACAGTAATTTACTAATAAAAATTACTACTTGTAAGTTATACACAATATTTGAACCACCATCTCATGTAAGTACTTTTTAGCGCATCATTCTGTGCATGTCCTAAGTCCACGCAAAAACTGTCGTGGCGATGTCAATAGTACATATTTTCGGACCAGGGGTGAAGTGTTGTGTGTGTGTGCGTGCGTGCGTGCGTGCGTGCGTGCGTGCGTGCGTGTGTGTGTGTGTGTGTGTGTGTGTGTGTGTGTTTGTTTGTTTGTGTTTTTTAGTTGGGTCTAAATCCAGGTTGCCAATGCTTTTATGTATGTATTTCATACGCTAAAAATAAAAATCAAATTATGGCTTTCGAGTAATTCTGCAAAACTTTTACAAGTAAACTGAAATTGTTGGGCCTAACTATAATTTACATATGAAAATGAAGAATTTTTCATTAGTGAGTGACAGCTTGGCTTTTATTGAGATAATTTTTTTACTAATTGTTATTTTTATGAACTCATTAAATGAATCGAGATGTCCTGAAAGATACTTTTAAATAAATATTTAGTAGATGTCCATTGACATGTAGTTATGAACAAATATATATTTGTCTAAGCTTTCGGTCTAAACGGAATATTATAAGGACTATCGTCAGACCTTTTTCTATGTCAGAATGAACGGTAATGTCAAAGAATGTCGTGATTCGTTTTAATGTTTTTACTTGATCACGCGTACCATAAATAAATGAATCATTAAAACTTTCAAACATACCCTTAGCAATGTGTAAAACCATCAAGCTAAAACGTTTAGCACCTAACTTCTTCAAATAACCTTTCATCTAAAATCCGTTATTTTTTCAAAGAAATTAAAAAAAAATAATCTTAAAGTCCGGAAAATACAGACGACAATAAGCATTTTTAACCTAATTGGCAATTTAGCTCACAGTAGATGATTGTTTTTTTCATGCCAAGAGACAGAAGTCAAGGGGTATTGTGATTATAAAAATCTAGAGGGTTAATAAATGATATGGCCAGCTTATCTTTTACATCTATCTACATGCTACTTAAAAGCAAGGCTGTTAAGTCGTATTTGAATTATTATTTGAAAACTCTCTTCATAATTTTTTTTCCATTTTTCTATTGGTTGAAAAATGTTAAAACTTAAAATATCTTACCATATATTTCCATAGATTCGCAAAGCACATACATATCTCGGTCACCTGTTCCGTAGGTCAATCGGACATGTTGATATGTAGGTACTGTTATTTTTTCAATTTTGAGCCAAACAAAAAAAGAATTTGTAACGGTTATACTGACTTCTGGGGGAGTATTACAGTTGTACAGTTGACTGGATGCCACTTAATTTTCCAAACAAATCGTTGCCTTTTTTGAGTGATTAAAATTTTTTGAATGGTTTTGCGTTAGTTATAAAAACCACTTTACAATAAAACAAATGTTTCAGGAATCCGCTAATTAAGACTCAAAATTAAGAATACTTTTCTTTCCCCCTGGTTTTCCCCTTCATTAAAAAAGGGCGGTTTTTAAAAATGGCTTTCATTATTAAACGCCCACAAATGCCGCCATCTGACTGAGTGCCACCCGGGGCGGACCGCCCCACCGCCCCCTAGCTACGACACTGTCCGGGTTGTACTTTAATGGTGCTTACTGTGGTGATATAGATGTGTTTATACACATTTATTTTTATAGATGTGTTTATATTTTACATAGATGTTGTGTTGCATGATGTGGTGATGTGATGATACATATGGTGATATAATATTTGGGGATGTAGAATGCGGGGACGTTTGATATGATGATATATGATGTGGGTTTACTTTATATCGTGTATTGATCTGTGATGTCATAATGCTCGATAATTAAATTTGCATACTGCGTTTCAACACATTCAAAATTATTTTCGTTTTTTAAATGATGATTATGTTTCTTGTATAGCACCACTCGTCTATGTATATTATGGTAGCTCTTTCAGCATGCTTACCACACTCTGATTTTCCAAAATTAGATTAAGTAAACAACCTATAGATTTTCTGGAATGCATCAAACCTGTCTTTGCTTAACATTCTTTTGAATTTAATTTCAATTTATTTGTTTGCCTTAACTTCCAAAATCATTAATGAAATTTTGAAAACGAGTTACAAGATAACTAACAAAAGATTAATTTTTTCTTAAATGATTAAATAATCGCTATACCAACGGTGGCCACACTGCTGTTCGCAAGTCGCACGCGTCTCTTCTGTGTTCACATTGCGGCTCGTGTTCAAAGATACGCTACAAGAAATACGGGAAGATTACCGAGGATGGTTTTATTACCCATAGTGCTTCAATGCGGCTTTCAACATATTTTTTAAATATTTTAAAATGTTTATCAATTTCTACAGGTCTGGCCACCCCTGCGCTTTCACCATAACATTTTATTTTTTAAAAAATGTGAAACTATTATTGGGCAACGTTAAAATATATTTTCTTATACTTTTAGATTGGTTGGTACAAGAATAATTATTAATTAAAGGCATTAGACAGAGGTTATCGATCTGGAATTTTTAGTGGAAGTTAGAGGGAAAATGTAGTTTCAGTAGATGTTTACTCACATAGAACATCCATGTGAATTAATTGATTAAATTTTACACTGTATGTATTATCCACGCGAATAAAGAAGTGGTTGAAAATGAATGAATTAACAAGAAGCTATTGGGCTGATTTAATGATAGTTTGTGAGATAGGCGCCTAGTTTATCATCGCTCAACATCATACCATTTATTCCAGTAACAAGTACAAATATTTACATTGAATGAGTTACACTAAAGTTTATTACACTGGCCAGAAGGTACGAAAATTACATTCATAAAATTTTTAAAAATATAACAGTATTACAAATCTTATGTTAAAATAAATCATGTCTGCTTAACCGACTGCTACACTACATCACAAGTTATATCACAATCATCATTCATGTTTTGTTTTATTCGTTACATGATAATCGAATTTAAATAATATGGTTTTGGGAAGCATTTTTTTCGGATGAAACTGTAAACATAGAGGGAAGGATTGGTCAGAGGACTAATATAATCTTAACCATAACTTGTATTTATTTGAGGATCTTGTGTGAAGTCTGTACATCCTTAGTGACTTCGGTAAAAATAAAAAAAAACCCCACCTTTTACGAGGTTAAAAAACAACATTTTAGCTTGTAATACCCATACTTAATATTGCTTTTATAATAAAAAATTCCAGTTTAAAAAACAAACTTTTCGTGACTTCGAATTCACGACGACACGTAACAATGTGGTCCAGGGTTTGCCGATATATGATTTAGATCAAATGATTCTAAATACTTGTGTCACGTTAAATAAATCACCTTTAAAAAAAAGAGCTGTTGTACAGTTAGGTAAGAAATTTGATTTTCCAAATACTTTTTCATATTGCATGTAAACCGTTTGTTTGAGATTAAATAACTACAACGATAAAACAAATTTACAGTATTATTAGAAAATAAACACTATGCATGTAAGAAGTGAACATATTTAATTATAGACCAACAATCCGGCAATATTCTTGAAGACCCAGTCGTCACCGTTTTCTGTCAAAATTTGACCTTTTTAAAGTAGAGAATGGAAATTTAAGTTGAGCAGAGGATAATAATGCAATCATTTTACCTTTGGCAAATCTCAGAGTGGCCAGAAAATGACCCAAACCCATTCCCCTAACAATATATTTTAACGGGAAATCATTACAGAATATTTCAACACAAAACACTTTCGGAATCCTATTACTATCAGTTGTTTATGATGCAACCGATTCTGATAATTATACATTATAAATGAACAGAAATTAACTATATCACATCATTCATATCAACCACAACATACTTGTTAGTAAAAAGATGAAGTATGCATTAATAAAAACACATTTTTATAAGACAATACTGTGTGCAGCCTGCTAGACTTGCAGAAGATATGTTGAGCATAAAATTGAGTTTAAAACATGACTGAACATTTATTTGGCTTGGTTATTTTATAGACGTTTATTGAGAGGAACTTAGGACAGCAACATCGTAAATACATGGGATATTTGATAGACGTTGATTGAGAGGAGATTAGGACAGCCACATTGTAAATTCTCGGATATTTATGGACGAAGGATATACCGGTACCCACAGTTTAATTAATAAATTTTTTAAAATTGAATAGATGATCTTGGGATAGAGATAAAGATAGATAGATAGATAAATATATAAATAGATAGATAGATCGACTGATATATAGACAGATAAATATATATATATATAGATAGATAGATAGATAGATAGATAGATAGAAATGGATACAATCAGGGCCGGATTTAGACTCGATGGGGCCCTTAGCTATTTGAAATAAGGGGGCCCTTTTGAAGTCCAGATGTTCTATGTCAGTGCCAAATAAAAAAAAATCCGGGGGTGGGGGGACCAAGAAGACTATAGCTTGTTTAGCAAATAGATAAATCCTTCACTGGATACAATGAAGACAGATCAGAGACCATTTAAGGAGAGACATGTGGAGGGAAGAAAGATTAAGAGACTGAGATAATTAATAAATGTTAGTTATAATAAAGTTAAAATAGCTGAAATGTCTACGTACCGGTAGATCCAAACGTCAAGAACATGTTTCACATTGAATGAGATGACGTTAAAATAATATATCTTTCATTCTAAAGACACTGCAACTTATTAAAGATTAGCATATTGACGTGTAAACATCTGTGCGTCGTTTTATCTTCCGATTGCTTCTCCATACTTCCAACGCCTTATGTATAGCTTCTATTGCCAATGGTATAGTTACAACTAGATTATATATTTTTTTACTTAGTTAGAGATGTCGCTGTGTTAAAAATTATATTTCCTTGAAAAAAAAAAAGAAATGTCAATATGAAAAAAAGTTGTAACAATATTAAAAAACAATCAAACAAGCAGCATATTAACCAGTTTCCTCTTCTATAAGGAGGTCAGTACGGGTGGTAGGCTACATTATAGTGAGGAGTGGAATTTTAGCTCAGATTTGGAGGTTCTTCTTCTTCTTCTTCTTCTTCTTATTATTATTAGTTTATAAAGGCATGGAAAAAATGACTGCTCTTCCCGGGTGATTGTAGAAATAGTGAGGAGTGGAATTTTAGCTCAGATTGGGAGGTCTTTATTATTATTAGTTTATAAGGGCATGGAAAAAATGACTGAACTTCCCGGGTGATTGTAGAAATGTAAGAATTACAAGTTATTTATGTTTTCCTATTTTCTTTTTACTGTGCGATAATTTAAAATTTTACCACCCGACCCAGAAAACGATTATAAGTATATTTTTTGGGGAAAATCGTTAAATGAAGGGTTAACATAAGTATGGCATAGCAATTACATTTCTTTGGGGAAAAAGTTTAAAATATGTGCTTTAAAACATCGATTTTTTACTTAGATTTATCTACAAAATACTAGTTAATCTTCTAGTTAATCTTGAGATTCTTCAAAAACAACAACTGAGTGTAATCCAACGTGTCACCAATCTATTTGAGTTCTCATCAAAAGTGTTCCAACATTGAGCTGTGAGTTGTATTCATTTCCCCTTGAAACTTAGCGACGACTTGGCAACCTTTTGAACGTGGCTGAGCTGATGGGGAGTGAACTCCTTCCATACACTCAACACTCTTCCATTGGAGGCAAGCTCTTTTACCACATCGCTAGATTGTAGGTTTGGAAGATTCGGGTTGTAAAGCGAGTGGGTTGGCAACTGGTTGGATTGCTCTTCGTTGGATACAACTAAGATCACGTGACCTGTGAAAACAATGTTCGGTTAAGGTAGCGATTTCGTATTTTTGTGATGATCTTAAACCACATACGTATTTTTCTAAGTACTACTATTGGAAACTTTTAGTTAATTGTGGCAGCGACCGCTCCGGGGGGCTTCTCAGCTTTTACGTCCCTTAGGGGGCCAGAGAGCTGAGGGAAATTTCCGGGAAGCCTCATGAAGAGCGCAGGCTCGGGACTGCTGATTTTCTTCCACATGTAGGATTTTCAATTAATTTACACACGTTGTCCATGCAGAAGCGTAACTGGGTTTTCCGCGGCCTCGGCTCATTAATTTTTGGCACCCTTGAGAAATATAGGGACAATACTAAATTATACAGAATAAATTGATAATTGAAGGATTAGCCCTCGGCGCCCTTGGCAACAGTCCAGATGCCAAGTCGTTATTACGCCTTTGTGTCCATGTACACAAGTAGCCGCAGGACACATGTAGTTGATGACCACATAGTGTCAAAAATCATTGTCATGAAATGCTTAGTCTTTTTTTCTTTTTTTCCTCCCAAAACGTTACACTTTTTTGACAAGCTGACCAGTGGGATTTGGGAGTGCAGTCTGTAAATCATAGATATTTTGATACATTACAAATATGAGTTTAAAAATAATAAATACAAATATAAGGTTTCTGCGGACATCTTCAAATACATCATTGTCTAGTTAACAGATACGTCGGTTGTCAAAATAACGCATTTATTAAAAAAAAGACCAGATGCCAGTTTTTTTAAGGTAATAATCCAGAGTTATCTTATGAATATATCAATCCACTATTTGAAAGTCCCATTTATAATTTTGAATGATTTTAGATGTATATAACACAGGGGCCGTCCATAAATGACGTCACGCGATTTTGGCCGATTTTAAACCCCCTCCCCCCCCTACGTCACGCGTCGTCACAAAATCGTCGACCCCCCCCTCAAAAAGTACGTCACAAAACTTTGACCCCC